>CALYDF020001172.1:0-25032 GCA_944474145.2 Dicrocoelium dendriticum
CGACCAGCCCTGAGTTATGTGCAAGGAGAATGGGTTTTGGCAGTGCAGAAATGGACCCACCAGTCGGAAACCCTGCTCGTCAGCCGCACATCCCACGTTGTGGTCGTTAATGGCTTCCATTAACTTTAATCTACCCGCTAACGTGTCAAGTTGCAAACGGTAGTATTGCTATGCGCTCCTCCAGAGTGGAGAGGACTACTCTAAGCAGACTGGGTCGAGCACACGGCTTATCGACCGGAACGTTCACCGGTCGGATGGGCTTTCTGACAAGAACACTAGGAAACACTGGCGGAAAAGGTTTTAGCACACATTCTTTAAACTAACGGAGGTCGTCGGCAATGCGCTCAATAGGGTAGGCAGCAGTGGATTCAGTGATGTTGCTGAAAATTACATTGCTATCCGTGTAAGAATCGCACAGTGGTTATTCACACCCAGTGCTCTTTCGTCCACAGTGACTGATCTCCTGCTTTCAATCGATGCGACCGAGGGTGAAGGTACCTCAAGTTTTGTGTGGAAATAATGGAGTAGGATGTGGAGCCACTGTTCAGGCTGCTGTGTGGTATTGTATGGTGGCAACAGTCTAATAAATCAACTTAGCGCCAACAAAACCATGGAAATCATCGGATGAAAGCTTGAGCCGCCGCGATATCATCATCATAGCATATTAGTTGAGTCGCAAGAACGGAAGATTTTTGTTATTTTTCATACGTCATTTTTGTTACTATGTCTTTTAATTGTTAGCTATTATGCATGTGAATTTAAACAAGTATATACACAAATATTGCACTGGTTTCGATTGCGAGACATTTCCCGAATTGTGACATGACATTGGCACTCTTCGTCCTTAGGTAGCCAACCAGACAGGTGCGTGAATCAAGCAGCAGCAGCAAGACATAAAGTCAATGATTTCGTATGTTGTCGCTAGGTAGATGGTTGACTACCGCGCAATCTCTTCCAGTCAGGTTCTGCACAAGCGAACAGGGCGCTGTAGGGCAAACGCTCAGCTGACGTAGACAGGACGTGACCGAGACGTCTTAACTGGAGCAGTAAAAGTAGCTTGTAGAAGAGAATAATCGCATTCGCTAAGATACGAGGTATGACTTCACCGTTGCAGATACGTTGATGGCACCACAAGAGCAATCCTCCTTAAGCACCCATTATCGAAGACTGAGAGCCGGCGGAAGTCGTTTACGCGAACTGGTCACGACTCAGTGCCATATAGCAACACCGCCCGAACGGTGGCATTATAAGCGCGACCCTAGACTATTGTACTTAACTAGTCTGCCCACCTCACGGTTGGAAGATGGTACTTGCGGGCATATATAATCATTCAAGAGCACATTGCAGCCACGGATAGCAACCAGAGAAAGGATAAAAGTGTCTGTAAAAGCGCGTTAGTGACGCTTACCCTAGGTCCGCACACGACCGGTCTAGGATTTGCCTTGGCGAATGAGAAAGATCTTCGTGTAGTTCGTATGTTCATCCACTTGAATTCGATCTATGTGGGACCCCAGTGGGGTATGATTGTCTGAGCGAAAGAACACTATCGCACTGCTCCGTTTGTGGTGGACCGAGTGAACACAGGTAGCACAGCAGACGTGTGCGAGGCGAACAAGTGGGTTTTTCTTTAATTAAATAGGACCGACCACCGATGAAATCTCTACTCACTGAGTGTATGCACACTGCAAATGCTAGAGCCTTTGATGGTCCAGTGTTTCTTGGGCAGAAAGCCCGTTGACGATTGTCTATCGTGCCGCAAAAGTCGGAACAATGAACTCAGCGACGGTGATAGTGCAAACGAGACAGCTGTTGATAGTATGAACGGAGAGCGCAGTCTGCCATACACTTCAGATGTGGACAAGCCAGGATCTCACGAGGATGGTTCGGCAGTTAGTTGAGTAGCCTTACTGTCTAATTAGATTGCTGCGAACTCACCTCAGTTCTTGAGGGAACACCTACCTATCCCCAGTAATATGTGGCCAAAGCCCTGTATAAAAATGGTAACTCCAGAAGTAAATGACCTGGTAATTCAAGGATTACCGAGTTCAACTCATAAGTTTTGCTCGAAATCCCAAACGGAAGTGCAATAATGTACGTTAGATTTGACCCTAAAAATAGTTCAACGGACAAATCGTGGACACACTGGAAGAGGGAGCTTCTCATCCGTCGTCCCCTATTCGAAGTGATGGTTTCAGTGCAAAACAAGTAGCGTCCAGCCGCGGTTAATTCCAAGCTGAAGTTGGCACCACAGAAACCATTACACTATCGACAGACGAGCGTAGTTCTTAAGAACAGAGTACTTGCCATTCGCCAACCCACAGTACTTACGTCAGAAGTCAAAACCGTCCCCCTCGCACCCAACGGCTTGGTGGAGTGTACAGATGTTATTTCCACCGGTACTCCGGCAAGTTACGCGCCACATGTACCCCTTCCATCGTCGTTGTAAACTTTGATCCATATGCATTCGGAATGGATTAAGTCACTTCAAGACGGTATTTCGATACAACAAGTAGCTGAGCGCCTTAAAGTGTGAAAGTAATGGTGGCGGGTAATGTGATCAATTGATTACCCTATATAATCTTAAGAGTAGAAACTAGTGACAGCTAACTAGTGAAAAATCCGGGAGGATTTTTCGAGGACAGTGTAACGCTCGTTTCACTCGTTTGTTACATTGTATGTCTGCCATATGTTGTGGTTGATGCTGAGTACAACACGCTTCTTCACCGCAGTTGAATTACACCGAGTTACATTGAAAGTTAAATGGATAAAAAGTATTCCACTTTAGTTGATTTGCTTAGTCCGGTTACTCTGCTGCATATTCCGTGTTATATTGCGCTTTGGTTTTCCTTTAAGTTCTTTGTTGGTTCCTTGATGTCCACAGTATGGTTGCGCTTGATGTGAATATTGACAAAGTGCCTACTTTTCTAACACCCTCCACTTTGATTAATGCCTCCAGAAGACTGCGAATCGTCGCTGGGTGCACGGGATGCATGGTCCATGGGACTTTGTTACGCTCAGTGGCTCCATCCAGTTGGAGCGGACTATGATTCATACTCCGCCTTGTGTACGTCTGGTACGCATGAATTCCAATTCAGAAACACAAGAAGGCCGTTGCTATGCAAGTTGAAGGAGTGTGGGCCGTCTTCGTCTCCCACCCACATGCCTCCCGGTCTTATTCCTTCGGGCTTACGATGGATGTGGTGTGTGTGGGTGGGTGGGTGGAGCTATGGTTGGTTCAGTGCAAGCCACCTATAGTCCCTCCGTAGGTGTCCAGTGGTTGTTCTATGGAGGCCGCAGTGACAGGAAAATCCGGAACCAAATGCCGCCAACCATGTTTTCCACTATCTATTTAAATAAATAAATAAATATTTTGAAAATTATAGTGTTGCTCATCCCAACACTGGCACCCCAAGACCGCGGTTTCGTCCTGTTGGGACTCAGCAGTTGGAGATAGCCTGAGTTGGGCTGGAACTCAGAGCCTAGTGGCTCATGGTTGACGCCATAAGCACTATGCCACTGAGATCCACGAGCAACGCTTGGTCCAGCGGAAACGATGGCAAAGTTGACTTTGGTGAATCCGCTGGCGGTTGGGTTGCTACAAGCAACCTCTATTCTCGACTATGCGAGGCACGCCCATGGAGGCATGATCAGATATGTACAACTGTACAAACATTTTATGGCAACAGTAACAGTGACAGTAGATAATTGTTCATATGTCCATGATTGGATGTGTACAATGGTGAAAATGCGAAACAGTAATTTGGCTGTCGTGAGATACGGAACCTCAGCTAATAATAGATTGAGAATCCTGAATGATCCATTGGAAGGTAACGGAACAGCACGCTCAGGAGATATATGCCAATAGTGAGTTTGGGCACAAGCAAGGTAAAGGTCAACGTATCGTAGGAAGAAAAAAGACGACAGTATATGTAGATGTAGAAGTTCCAGTGTAACGATCCTATCTAGAATTGTGACGCTAGTTGACCTGCCAGTGTGAAGTTATGGGCTGTGACTTTATTCGGTGGCGAGTCACATACGCCACGTTGCAGTGTTGTTAAACGGACATTTGTGGCTTTTTATAGGGAGAACGCTTGCCAGGCGAAAACCCACCACGTCCTGGAACACTGCCGCCAATCCATTGAATTGCAAATTGTAACTGGCTGTGTTTCTTGTTGAACGTTTGTCTGCTCGGTTATTCGCAGTCAGGTTGCGTCCCATTTAATCGATCTCCCTTTCATATTGATCAGCCTTGATTGACCCAAGGTCCAGCCATTCTGTAGATCCAGTGTATTTACCTTTGAATTAAGGACAATCTACAAGTTCCCTACTTTCCGAGCATTCGAACGCTTACAAACCACCGCCTGCTCTGTCCAACAACTCCCGTCGCCCCACTTCTGAGACATCCAATCCTCCACGGCATAATTGTTTGTAATGTCGGAGATTCGGCATGGCCACAAATGCGGACACAACCGACGGGGTAAGTCTCAGGCTCGTTCTTTTAAAGGACCTGGTGTTTCGGGTGTGCACATCGCAGCCTCCCCAACCATGTTTGGTTTCACGTGGGTCATACGCAGAAGAAGAAGGTGTCAGCTTATACGCCGTAAAGGCGCTTCGCTGCCACGCGACTACCACCAGTCGCGCGCGGGCTGAGTATACCGCGAGGACGCCCACCCCTACGCGGATTCGAACCGATGACCTTATGGTTGCAAAGCAAATGTGCAGACCACTCGGCCACCGGCCGATGGGTCATACGCTCTAGGATGTTGGTTGATACCGGCGCTTCATGTTCTTTGGTTCAAAGACATATAGTCCAGAAAGACGCAGTTCGTCACAAAGACATCGAGCAACCTAGTTATGACAAACGGAATAGCCTACGATGAATGTTTTGCCTTTCAGCCCCATCGGTCTATTACGGCCCATGTACGCCCTAGACATGTAGGCCCTCGACCGGACGCTTACTACATATTTGACGATTCTGCCAGTTCCCAAAAGCAATTCCCGAAGCTAGATCGTTGCCATTGACGCGATCATTAACTTTGTTGTGACTATACTGCCTACCTCAGGATCTCCCGGACCTAGCACAGCGCACTCTTCATTTGTTTTGCACAGTAACAAGTCATGACCGACTCGGGAAGGGTTCCCAACCTGGGGGTTATTCCAACAAAGGGGTAAAATGACATTTTACGGGGGTAAGTATTAGTGCGACGATCGGGTCATCAATCAGTCGCAAAACAATCTTAATAACAAAAGCATCTGTATCAAAACGTCGCTAACCACCAACGCAATTTTGATTAGCCATCAGTGACCAGTCATTAGTCACTACAACTAGATGACGCCTCTATCGGCTCCAGTGTCTAATGTGGTTCTTTTGAGTCAGACAGTCGTTCACCAGGTCAAAGTATGGAGTCGATTGCAAACTAGTATTGAAGCATTGGTTGAACGACTAGGTAAGGGAGCGCGCGTTTATCTACAAGTTAATAGGGTCAAAACTAGCGATTAGTATTCAGACGAATCGATACAGTGGTGGTGGGAAGCTATCATGCAGGAATGACTTGGAGCGGAGGAATGCGACACATAAGAAGCCAGTCATCTGTTTATATTTGACCAGGAATCACACACGAAAGGGTCATAGATGTCTTGAAAGATAACAGCAGACGTTCGAAAGTGCACAAAAACACTGCGTTAGGGGTCACAATCAAGGCAGAAACAGCAGAGTGGACGCCACTGATCATTAGGTGTTGGGTTGACCACATTCATTTACAGTTATTTTTAACGAAAAGTCCTAGCAGGTGAGTGATTCAATTTTATGGTTTTGATATCCATAATAATGACCTTACCTGCAAACACTCACAACAATGTCGTTTACATTATTAACGAAAATACTATATATATATGTATATATATTATATATATATATATATATATATATATGCGAAGACTGATCTTGCATTCATGATGCTTCTTCACCGCAGTTGGGCTAAACCAACTTACACTTAAACTAGGTCTGTTTAATGTGGATAAAATTTATTCCACTTTATTTGGTTTGTTATGCGTACTTGATAATCGTTTCCCAACTTGCACACGTCGCTCATGCAAATTGTGGTAAACTTGTGTAATTTTATAGCGTGTTATTTTTCAAATAACTTTCGGACATTTTGTACTTATCACGGATTCACCTATAACCAATTTCTTCCATATGCTCGTTTAGCGAGTATTTATGTCGTCATATCCATCGCAATGAGGCTGGACCTTACCGTGGTGCGATGGTTTGCGTGCCTCAGTGATCCATTGAGCTATACTGGGTGGTGCATTTTTGCACCTTCAGAGCCACTCATACCAGATTGGTCAATGGTTAGGTGCCAGACAAACGCAGCCTCCTGGTCCTCCAGGCTGGGGGTTGGAATGACGGTGGATCCTTATTCCTTAAAACGGACTCCTTGTAGCCCAGTGCCGAACCCGCTGCCTTGCGGTAAGGTTTTTGAACCAAAGGCTTCGGTTGAGAACCCTAATCGTTCTCCTGGGTAACCTGACAGTACACTGCCCACCCAATACAATGAATCATACCTCAAACAAATTCCTGATGCTCTGGCCACCGCAGAGGATAATCAACGGGGCCCTATCTGCTGCATCGGGCAGGGTGGATAGGGGTTTGGATGCTACTGCTCAAGCCTTCCCGTCTTCTTATTCCCCCTTTTGTGCTTTTTCACCCTTATCGTCCCGTTCCAGCTTCACTTTATCCCCCCTGTTTTCAACCCCAAACTCTCGGCCATAACCCACCTTGCTTCAATAGTCGCTTGCCTTTTAGTTTCAACTCACAGGTGAACGCGGAGCGTCATTCCTGCACTGTCAACAGGCCCATGTCCAAACAAGCGGCCCATTCCAGTTCATCGGATTCCATTTGGAGCCCTCGATCCTCCTTCAGATTGGCATGCCTCAATGTTCGCACATTGCTTCAGATCGGTCAACAGGCAGCACTTGCTCGAACATTAGAGACCCTATCGATCGATATCTGCTGCTTATCGGAGACCCGCCTGTAAGACTCGAGCTCTGTACTCACTCCGCGATCCCTTCAGGTGACACTAGCAGCACTTTCTCGTTGCGCCTATCCGGTGACGATGCAGCTTCGAGCATCGGCCAAGCCGGTGTTAGTATTGCCCTGAGTCCCCGGGATGAAGCTACTTTGGTTGATTGGATTCCAATCAGTAGCCGGATGTGTGCGGTCCGATTGGCTGGCTTGTTCAAACCTTCGAAGTCGCGTGGGACCAACAGGTGTCTATTCGTTATCGATGCCTTCGCGCCCACAAACTGTAGCGATGACTAGGTAAAATACGACTTCTACCGTCAACTGAACGAGCTCCTTCGCCACAGAAGAAGCACGGACACTGTTGTGCTGGCGGGGAATCTGAACGCACAAGTTGGAAAATTATCCGCAGATGAGCTGCATCTGGGCGGCCAACATGGTGTAGGCTCCCGTAATGACAATGGTGAGCGGTTATTTCATTTGTGTGATGCGTGCTTATTTCTTGCGAGCACTAATTTCAGACACAGCACCCGCCGGAGGGTGACTTGGCGCCCACCAGCATGGAACCAGCCTTGGACGCAAATCGATCACATTGCGATAAGTTACCGATGGAGAGGCTGCGTCCAGAACTGTCGCTCGATTTGGAGCACAGGTGTGGACACCGACATGCACTTGTATGTGCTGACATTCGGATGCACTTTGGCGGACGCGCACGAAGATGTTGTGAGCGCATTGACACCGGCCAACTGGCGAAGCCAGCTGTTCTGAATGCCTATCAAAATACGCTGTCATGCGAGTTGGATAAACCTTCACTGGATGCAGTTGAAGCTCAATGGTCTCATATTCACCAGACCTTGCTAGCAGCAGGAAAATCCTCATGTGGTGTGTCTAACGGCCGACATGGACATTGGGTCTCTTCACAGTCTAGGGAACTTATACATGCTTGCCGGCATATTCCGGCTGGAAGCGAACACAACGAAACTCGCAAAGAGCTCCGGGCAAAACTCCGTGCTAGCCTGAAGAGAGACCGCGAATCCTGGTGGTCGCATCATGCAACAGAGATGGAAATGGCCGCTGCCCTTGGTAACCATCGTAAGTTAATCTGTCTGATACGGGAAACGGGAAGCAGGAGACCTGGTATTAGTGAAACTATACGTGACGAGAGTGGACAGCCTATCCACAACTTATCAAAACGCTTAGATCGTTGGGCTGAGCACTTTAAAAGGCAATTTAATCGGTCGGAATGGTTAGATTTCTCGCCGGCCAGTGATCTCCCATCTCTGTATACTGTCCCTTTGGATCCACCCTCTCGCTCAGAAGTCGAACGTGAGAGCGAACTGTTAAAGTTAAATAAAGCCGCGGGACCTGATGACCTCCTTCCAGCCCTCTTCAAATTCGGGGCACCTGC
Source organism: Dicrocoelium dendriticum (assembly GCA_944474145.2). Classification (NCBI taxonomy): domain Eukaryota; kingdom Metazoa; phylum Platyhelminthes; class Trematoda; order Plagiorchiida; family Dicrocoeliidae; genus Dicrocoelium; species Dicrocoelium dendriticum. The sequence continues at coordinate 8,430 of CALYDF020001172.1, forward strand.
TCTAATGAATGATTTACACGAGTTACTAGTCAAACTGTGGGAGCAGGAAACTGTCCCAACCGATTGGAGCCGCTCCGTCATAGTCCCAATTTTCAAAGGAGGCTCACGATCGGAATGCGGCAGCCATAGAGGAATCAGTCTGATCTCCATCGCCTCCAAATTGCTTGCCTCTGTCATCCTTCACAAACTGATTGGCACTCGTGAAAGGCAGATTCGTGAAGAGCAAGCCGGATTTCGTCGAGGTCGCGGCTGCATTGACCACATCTTCAACTTGCGTCAGTTGTTGGAGCCCCGTCACATATATTGGCGGCTCACCGTTGTCGTGTTCCTCGATATCAAAGGTGCATTCGATTCGTTGGATAGACATGCACTTTGGGACTGTCTACTCAGGAGAGGTGTACCTGAGAAATATGTGAATGTTATTCGAGCATTATATGCGGGTAGCTCGGGCAGAGTGAGGGCTTACGGCAAGTTGTCGTCGCCCTTTAATATCTCCAGCGGCGTGAGACAAGGATGCCCGCTGTCACCTTTCCTCTTCAACTTCGCTGTCGACGAAGTCATGGAAATCGCGTTCACAGGACACGACTTAGAAGGTGTGGAGATACTCCCAGGAGAACGACTTCTTGACATAGAGTATGCTGATGATATTGCCCTAATCTGTGACAGCTCGCAAATGTGCCACACCACGTTGGACAGATTAGCACTAGCTGTCCGTCACTTCGGGATTTGCTTCGCACCCTCGAAGTGCAAAGCGTTCCTTCAAGATTGGTCTGGACCGCGCCCAACGCTGACCCTTGGTGGGGATCAGCTAGAAGTCGTTCAAAAATTCAACTACCTGGGAAGTTGTATCAGCGCCCGTGGGATTGAAGATGAGATCACGAATCGAATAGCAAAAGCTCGGGGCGCTTTTGCTAACCTTCGCCACTTATGGCGCCGGCGCGACATCACTCTTGCCCTGAAGAGTAGAGTGAACAATGCAGCAGTACGTTCGACCCTACTTTACGGTTGCGAAACCTGGCCGCTAAAAGCAGCGGACCTGAAGAGGCTAGTTACGTTCGACCACCGGTGCCTTCGTAATTTAGCTCACATCTGGTGGGAACACCGCGTGAGCAACGAGCGTGTCCGACGCCTTGTTTATGGCACAGTAAAAGGAAATGAACCGCTCAGCACCGTTATTTCACGCACCAGGCTCCGATGGCTCGGCCACGTGCTACACATGCCAGCCCACCGACTCTCGCGACGTGCGTTGTTTGCGCGCCGGGGGTGTGGATGAAAGAAGAGGAGGGGTGGCCAAGCGATGACTTGGTCCATCTCGGCTCCCTGGTTGGGGTCCGAAAGACGATGAACACGTTTGGTTGGACACACTTGCTGATGTGGCTAGGAGATGACCTTATTGGTATTCGTGCTGTGAGTTTCTTTGTCCCACCCCATCCCTCTTAGCCTCCCCCTCCAACCACGATCTCATTAGTTAGCATTATATAAGTTTGCATAGTAATTTTTTTCGATGCACAGTAGCCGGCTGGTAGCTTACCGGAACGATTCCCATCCGTTACCGGTAGCTCAGCCGGCTTGCACCAGTTGCTTTTTTTCTCCCTTTTTCCTATGTATTGCGGCAAGTAGCTGAGGTGTTCCCCACCTCCAGCTAACGTGCATGATGATGGTGGTGATATGTCGTCATATGCGTTTACTTTATTCGATATCGGCATTTCGAATGATTGCCTGTTGTTTGACATCCCAGGTGTGGCTGCGCTTGATATGCATGTTGACAAGGTGTCTACCTGCCTATTACACACTACCTCGTCCATCTGGCTCCAGGAGACAGTTGGTCGTTGCTGGAGGGGACGGGGAGAACGGTCCTTGTGGCCGCGCTAGAATCAAAGTGTGCTTCCGTGCACTCAGTGTGGAGCGGACTACGGTCCAGCCACCGTCTTGTGTGCACTTGATTCCCCAAATACAGCGTGCTTGTGTTTGCCTGTGGGCCGGCTCAGTTGATGAAACGTGGCTCCCATCCGCATGCCTCCCGGTCTTAGTATTTCGGTTTTACACTGGATATGGGGTGTGGATGGAGCTGTGGGTGGTGCAGCGCAAGCCATCTATGGTCCTTCTGTAGGCACAGGTGCCCTGTGGCTGGCCACAGTGACAGGCAAATCCGAAACCGGATGCCGCCAACCATATATAACCTAGCTGCTTAGTCTTTCGCAAGAATCATGTCTTCTGAAAAAAAGCGGGGCATCCACAATTTTGCTGATAAAAATGTTGGGAAGCCGCAATTAGAATTGAAAGACCACTTCGAAGAAGTCATTCACAATTAGTAGGAAAAGATACTACACTCTTCAAACGGAAAGAAGTTGCGCTAAATCGTTCGCGCCTGGTACATCGGGATCCTTTTTTCAGTTAACTGAAGCTGGTCATGAAGCTTCGCATCGCATCACTCTCCTAATCGCCAAAAACAAGAAACCGCATACTATAGTAGAGGATCTCATCAAGCCTTATATAATGGATGCGGTGAAGCTCGTTCTTGGAGAGCAATATGCGAAAAAGATAAGAATGACAATACCACCAAAAGTCGTATCGAGGACATGAGCAAGAAAATTTTGAACACGGTGCTCAACGAAGTCGTCCTTTCTTGGTAATACAGTTAGATGAATCGATCGACGTCGCAGCTTGTTCACAGCTACTTGTCTGTTTGGTACATAAAAGGCGACGGCCTCAACGGAGAGTACATGCTCTCGGAATCAATGAGCACAATTACACGTGGCGAAGATGTCTTTCGAACGATGAAGGATTTCGTTGGGGAAAAGGAATTAAAGTGGTCGAAGTTGGTTGGTGTCTTTACAGACGGAGCACCAACCATGTTGGGCGTCCGTTCTGGATTAGTTAGTTAGTTAGTTAGTTAAGAAAAATTTGCTCCGCAAGCTACCTTTATCCACTGCATCAGACCTCGTTATGCTTTAGCAGTGAAAACTTCCACCTGCTTTTCTGGACGCGTTAACCAAGATAGTAAAAATAGTAAATGTCATCCGCGGTAGTACAACCTATACAAGAGTTTACACGGTTGTGCAACGAATTTGAAGGCAAATCCGACGTGCTGCTATTGCACACAGAAGTGCGTTAGTTATCACGAGGCAGGGTGTTGCATCAAGTGCTCGAGCTTCGAGAAGAAATTGCAAGGTTTTTTTAAAAGAAGGGAGCTGCATAAGGGTAGGCGGAACGGGTTAACATCAATGATAACGGACAACGTATTCATTTCCAAAGTAGTATATCGTGCGGATTTCTTCGCTGTACCCCAGCTTGCAAGGAAATATGATTAAGAACTTAAATGCTCAGGATAGGATTGACAGTTTTCTTTGCAAATTGCAGCTTTAACAACGCAGAGATACGGCTGACGACGTGTCGATGTTTCCAGAAGCAACAATATTTCTCGTTATGAAAAATGAAAAATGCACATTCACAGATGATATAACTTGTCACTTGTCGTCAGTGGTGCATTCTATTAGCAAATATTTGCTTGATTTGGAAAATCGCCAATTAAATGCTTGGGTGCTAAGACCCGTTTCACTGGATGAAGGAATGTTTCCAGATACTGAAATCGAAGTCAAAGCACAATTCCTAGGAATGCGTGAAGAAAGCAATTTTAAAACAGATTTCCAAACCACACAAATGGTAGCATTTTGGGAAGAGATAGGTGGTGAGTGGCCATTGCTATCGGAAAGAGTATTGGGAATATTGATCTCATTCGCAACAACTTGTAGATGCTAAGTGGATTTTCGACAATGGTGACGATGAGAACAAAAGCAAGGAATCAAATGAAGTTGGAGAGCGACTTACAATGTGCATTCGCCGAAACTGCATCAAATATACCAGAAATTGTTAGCTATAAGCAATAACAACCGTCTCATTGATGTATATCGCCTCTTGCTTGCATATAATGTTGCACTAAAATAACCGTTTTCATTCTTTTATTGGTCGAAAGTAATTCCAAATGCCTATCATGTTCCGTTATTAGAAGCAAAAAGCGCGAGAGTTAGTCGTTAGCGTTAGAAACGGAAGTTCGGGGGTTGAGTATAGTAAACGCTATTTGTGAGTAACAGCGTAAAGAAGGTTAAGAACCGTTGGTGTACAGTAACATGCGGAAAAGATAAATGATATCGCTTGCTAACAGCATCATCAGACGCATTCATGAACAAGAACACTTTGGACGGGGCACTTATTGAAGGAGTCATGTCTTTTCTGTACATTACACTCAGATGAGTGTACTAACATTACATCTCGTTCATTAAAATATCTCATTGTATGAATCAATGTCGATGCAAGCGAACATGTGTTTTTAATAATTCCTCTTCAGGCCTGTACAATTATGTGTGGGATGTCATCCGGCTCACGAAATGGAGTGTACGCCACATTCATGACCTAATGGATAGTGATTGTGCTTGAGTAGTGACTGTGAATTGAATTTCTCCGAACAAGCTTTACCTTGTGTCAAACATTTTGTTTTTCCCCACATATAATTGTCCAAGCCTGAAGAGGAATTATTGAAAACATATGTTCACTTGCATTGACATTTAAGCTTGTTCAGAGCTACCTGTTTATGTTCAGTGCATAGAAGACGACGGTTTCGGTGCTTGTTCTCAAAATCACTGAGCACCACTACACAACTTGCGATGTACATTAGCCGAAACCGCACCAAATATGCCAGAAAATGTTTATTCATCACCACTTGATTTAATGAAAAATTGCTCAAAATGAGGTTTGTTCTTTATTTGCATGATCGAAAATAATCACATAAGGTATGTATGTATGTAATCTCAACAGTCTAGCAACTAGACATAAAGCCAACAAAGCCATGGAAATCAGTGGATAGGAGGTATTCATTTTCCATACTTTAAAGCAAACATTGCAATAGTTACTAGGTAATTGGCTTTTGAAAATTTGGGGGTGTTTATAGTGAACTCGCTTTGGGGGCAAAGAACTCAAAAAGTTGGGAACCACTGGACTAGGAATTCCGTAGGTGCAGAGGACAGCACCTGTCAACAGGGAGAATAGTGTAGCAGATCCGAGCATCGATACTGCGTACCGGCGTAGTGCTGATGCCTTTCCTTTTCTTCGAGCGTTACCCTGTATCCATCTAACGGGTCTATGGCCTTAAGGATCACAATCTTGCCATGTAATCCAGAGGGGACAAGGTGACCCTCGCAGTATTCTTAGTCGACGCGCGACTGGTGGTAGTTGCACGGCAGTGAAACGCCGGTACTGCGCACCAGCGTACTGCTGATGCCCTACTGCAGTGATATATAACAAAAGGATACTTTAGTCAGACGGTCATGGATGTTTCCTCTGCTATTTACCTGCATCTTTCGTTTACAGCCATCACCCGTGCTTGTTTTCACCATTCACTCAGCTCAGGCTCGCCACGAGGTGTTAGTCAGTCGCACGTTACATTCAGTGTGGTCTCTCACTAGGTGGTTTTGATAAGTTCATCCAACCGCTTAGTAATTATTTTCACTGTAGCCCTCAGGTCCATTACGACCTACGAAAACGGCGGACACGGAAGCCCTCCGAATCCTTGACCGAACACATAGTACATATCTGACGATTCTGCCAGCTCATATCGCCAGTCCCTGAAGAAGGAGTGCGGCCGTAGCAGTGATCATAAGCATTCCCTTACGCGGAATTGTCCAAGCATCAGCAGTCTTTGTGCATCAGCAGGTTGACAAGGGTCAGAATTGCTGTAGGCACTGAGGACAGCGCCTCATAAGAAAAGGATAACGTAGCTCGTCAGTGTCGCTGTAGAAAAGCCAAGGTAAAATATCGCCTAGTTTAGCTTAAAAGGCCATTGTGGTTTAATCAGATTTGCTTTCACTTTCGTCTTCCCAGTCGTTAATGCTGCTATTTCCCGTGCGTTTTCATGTCACCCTTTCAATCACCTCAAGCTCGGTCCTCTACAACTGCGGCTGTGACAATGCAGTCCGGCTCACCACGAGGTGTAAGTCAGGCTCATCCTCCATTCAGCTACGGCTTTTACTAGGCGGTTGTGATGAAACAAACCATCTACTTACCAAATATCTCTTTGCCTTTCAGCCCCCTCGGTCTATTTAGTCCCACGTAGGCCTTAGATGGGGAAGTCAACGGAACCCATGACCGGACGCACACTACAATGACACCCTGTGGCAGCCGCATTTCGAGAGGACTGCTTTGCCCGGAGTTTTTCATGCATCACTATAAGGCACGAAAGCAAACTGAAGTTTTGAATACCCGCGCCTTGCTCACAATTCATAAATAACGTTTCGTGTAGTTGTTTTCAGAGAAGAAGGAAATCGACGCAGAGGACGAGCAGATCAGTTGGCTGACCCTCAACTGTTGAGCTGTCTAGTGTAAATGAGTGTGGAAACGTTCAGTGATAGCCAATAAGAGCAGATTAGCGGACCACGCAAGCATACAAGCGTCGCATCATGTAAAAGTCCAGGTTGGTCGTGATGACGACAAAGACCTGTTAAAACATTCAATGTTGGGAGAGTTCTGATCTTATGACAGAAATCTAACGGTAGCTACATTCATTAAGACACAATAAAAGAAACACTAGAGTCAAGTAAAGCTATGATAGCATGTTAACAGAAAGGACAAGCTACTTCTTGCTTAATCCGAGCAGACACTCACCACTTTGCAAAACCGCAAGAAAAGTATCGTGTAAGGTCTTCCGTAAAAGCAACAAGTTCCATAGAAGCAACTCGATCTAGGGAGAATTATGAAAACAACGTTACTTACGGTATAGTTCTTCCCATTAATTCAAGCATTATACTACCCTCACCACCGAGGTACTGATAGCAAAGAGCAAGGAAGCTATATATGGCTACCGCTGAAATCACAATCTGTAATGGCACGGAAAAAACTGAAAAGGTTACCCTCAGCGATGTCGCGTAGTGGCTCAACATATACGCTTCCTAAGGGTGCATGAACCGTGAGCATAAGACTGGTAAACGAGTAAACTGCGTAGGCGGGTATAATGAAAACAATCCTTATGATGCACCGTTGCTCTGGATAACACGTGTAGTTCTTCAAATGACAGTAAACCTGCATGCATCCATAACACGCTTGAAGCAGATAGGACTTACGTGATGAAGGGTGATGCAGCAAGCAAGCAGGGCACAAAAGCCAGCGAACGCTTGACTGTATGCCGAATGAACAAAATCGGACAGTATAGCTCGTTCAAAACTAGTAGATGATACTGGGGATGCCTCATTTTTTAAAGACAGGAGTAATTCACCAGCGTCTTTACTAGGGAAAGGTGTATTCATACAGCAGGTTGTAGTATGCGTCCGGTCGTGGGTTCCGAGGGCTTCTGGTTTCGGGGTGTACGTGTGTCGTAGTAGACTGAGGGGGCTGAAAGACAAAAGAGATACTTTGTAGGCAGCTGCACAATCACCTAATAAGTGTCGTGGCTGGATAGATGGTGTGTTTATATCACATCTCGTGGCCAGCTAGACGATAATGTCACCGCTGCTGATACAGGATCGAGCGCGAGGCGACTAGATGGATGGAGTGAAAGCGCACGATAGGCAGCTACTCTAACAACACCGAAGACGAAAAAGGAAAGCGAACAAAAGAGGAAACGAAGATCACAATATAGGCTACGCTCGACGATAACTTACCTGCTAGCTTGCTACGAAGACAGTGACGGGCGCTGTCCTCAGTGCCTACAGAAGCCCAGACCCATGTCGAGCTGCTGACGCAACAGACTGATGAGCGTTGTGACAGACTCGGATTTCTAGTCCTGTGCCCTGGTCCTGCTGCACCTTGGATTTGCCATCATAATTCTCACCGGCATTCATTTGTCAGTGGATTAATCGGCTTCTGTCCTACATAATATCCCGGTGAGCTGGTTCCAATAATTGTTCTTCGTGTTTGCTTTAGTTGTGGTTTTATCATTGGTTATCGTTGGCCACGGTTTCTCCGCATCATTATTCTGTTTTATCCCTGCATCTGTTTGTTAATTCTATCGTTTCGGTTTGGTCATGGCGTCAGTGGACATTTCTTATTGTGGACAGCATAGCTGTGGTAGAGTGGTTGAGAAAGGAATTTAACGCGATAGGTGCTTATCTTGGTAAGACAATGTTTGTTCGGGGTTGGACGAAGAGTTTATTGCATTGCATTCACTTCATCCTAACTTGAACTAGATTTGCTTTCACTGTTTATGTTTGGCGGACACGTACTCGCGTTTACTAGTTGGGGGACACCTGGGGCAGTCTCGGCAGGTCGCTGGTGGACAGTGTCTCTGACTATGACAACAGCAGATGCTCGATAGGGCAGAGGTTGATTCGGGAGCAGGGAGCTACCATTAAAGCATTGCGAGCAAAAGGTGACGTGTTACACGCACATTTCGAGAATTATGTGCGTAACACTGAACTCGCTATGGGTAGGCAGGGAAATGTGCTGATTTACAACCGACCGCTGCGGATGGCCAGCTATTGTGTGTTTAGCTACCATTGAGGTTGATTAACTTTTGGCTCTTCGTCGGAGTACTGTCTGCCTACTGTATAGTTTTTGCTAAGTGTGGCGTCATGTCTAACACACGATGTTTACATTGTTCAAAAGAAGTAACCAGGGGAATGCAATGTACTGCTTGTAACTTCTGGGCATGTGATCAAAAGTCTTGCCTTGAACTATCCGATACGCCGTTCAAAATCTACGCAGAGCACAAGGGTCAACTATGGATCTGCCGGTATTGCATTGATGAGGGCACACATTAGCAAGGAGACCGCAACACCAGCCTCCTGAGGTATTTTCGTCGCTTTCTTCACCTATATGAGCTAGAAAAAGCAGCAAAAGGTCATCAGGTGACACTTCAAATGGCCAAGCAGGGATGAATGTGGACCCAGACTGCTCTTATCCTCCTAAATGTTTGTCTGTCAACTCAGGGAAACTTAGTCACGCTCCTTCTGACTTTTACCTTCCGTAATCCCTGTCTTACCACATCCAGGAACACCTCCCGCTGCAGTCGTTGACCACATGACTTAAGAGGAAACACCACGGAGCGTCGGAGATAGAAAACACTCCGCGGCTCCTCCTAACATACGTAACCGACCACCCGATGTGTCAGAAACCGGTCTACTTCATGCAAGTAAATATTGTCTTATAATGTTACACACACCAGAATCCGAAGATTTCGACCGTATGTTCGGTAGGATCACGATGTTGCACTTCCACAAAGCTTGGTTGATCAGCTTTTAGACTCCGGTGAACACTTTTTGTGTAAAGCGAATTTTACGTCTTGGTAAACGAAGTCCGTCTACTTCACGTCCTCTACGAGCAGACTATGAAAAGGACATTGCTCCTAGGCGTCTTCTTACACAACATTGGCGTCCTAAAGGTTTGAAAATCCACTTGCAGGCTGACCTTACTCTCGAAGAAAGAAATTGCATCCAAAATGCCACCACAGAGCTTAAGCGACGGAGGCAACAAAGATAGAACTTATACGTCGTAAATTTTCGAATAGTACACAAGCGTCTGCTATTACTGGCGCGCAGCCCAAGCTAGTTACTGGGCTAGTTATTGCATTTACAAAGATCCGCAGTCTTATCGGTAAGTTTGACGAGGTGATGTTATGGGTAGGACGACAATGTCCAGATATCTTTTGCTTGACTGAAACGTAGCTCCATGCCGATATTACGGACCCCGAAATTCATTTGATGAATGCGCAACATTTCGGTGCGAAAGACACAAAGGTTCGAACGATAGCGTATTGTGAGGGCGTCAAATACTCACACACCACAGTAGTAACAGCCTGCGTGAACAACTTTGGTGCAAAATAACTGTTGGGCCAAATGAACTAAATGTGGGAGCTGTCTACCGGAGCCCGGTAAATACTTCTAGCGACGGCATCGATGTTAAGCGTGAACGCTTGAACTGTCGTGATTTCCTATTGTTGGGTGACTAATTTTCCACATGTTGACTGGTTACAGTAAAGAACTCTACCTGGTGGTAACATCCTCGAGACCGTTTTTGTCAACAAGTTAGTGGAAATGAATGCATCGCAACACATCGAATAACCTACAAGACAGCTTCATAGTCAATTTCGAAGTTGTTTTGATCTTAATTTTTACTAACAGTGAACAACCGCTTGATCATATTCAACTATTTGAACCCATTGGATCCAGTGACCACTCAATCATCGCAGCCATTCTACATTTACTATCTGCGGGATCCGTGCGAGTACCCAGTTGTTAACATTCGGAAGATAAATTAGGACAAATTGCTGTACACTGCTAAACATTGGCTGGTCACTGCCCCTGAATAGTGCTACAGGAGCATGCTGAGAGATGCTGAAATGAGATTCTCTTCAGCTATTGGACAAGTTCGCTCCGTTCACCACAATTAAGTCTTGGAGGGGGCCAATATGAAATTAATAAGGAATATGTTGTGCTATCGAGACGTCGCGCAAAATTGTGAAACCGATTTAAGCACACTAACAACCGAAGAGTATGCAGCCTGTAAGACACAGCGCAACCGCTGCAATGCTGGCAGGCCGGACGTCGCACTGGTGTCAGCTAGGTGGTTCGGGATTATCCCGTTCCAGTGAATAGTTCGGAGGCACTGTTCTAGGACGTGGTGGGTTTTCATTTTCGCAAGCGTTCTCCTTATAAAAAGCCACTAAGGTCCGCTTAACAACACCGTGAAGTGGCGGATGTGACTGTGATGGGGACCGAAAGTGATGGTGGCTGGAAACGCGGTGGTGGTAAGATGGCACACTTAGATGTCCGTTGTTTAGCCATCGATCGAGCTAAACGATTTCGGGCCAACACTCTGAAAGATGGTCGATCGCTACAAGAGGCGAACTGAAGGATAGTACGCAATCGATTTAGATCGACATGAACGAAGCTCGAAAGCTGGCCGAGAATGAAATAGCAAGAATATGTGTTTGTGAGTGGTTCTGATTGACGCGAGATATAAAATGAGCTTGTGTTCTATGAATAAGAGACTTCCGATCGAGGCCCATACTTCAACTTTTTGCTTCACGGAGGGTCACTTGACATGACGACAGAGAAGAAGCCGACGCGCCGGAACCCGCTCGTTTTTGGCGAACACCTATCGATCCCACTGCCGACCGCTCTGCAGATGGCTGAAAGCACCCTGCCAGAGAATTAGAGAATGTGGAAGGCAAAGTAGATGGATTTCATCACGCTGACACAGTTGGATACTCAACCAATGGCGTACCAGTTGGCGATGTTCAGGCACGCTGTGGGTGCTGAAGCCAGGAGGGTGCTCGAGACACTAAAGTTGAGCGAGGCAGGTGAGAAAGTCTAGATTCAGGAAGTGCTGAAAAGATTCGGGGCGTTTTGCAAATGAAACCTGTCAGGGGTATTTATTTTTTGGTCGCAACCGATCCCCAAGCAAATCGTTGGAGACTAACATCACAGAACTGAAACTGTTGGCGCGTAACTGCAACTTCTGTAATTGCATGAGAGTCCTTGATACGTGATCGCAGTCATCGGCATAAAGAATGGTGAACTCACTCGGCACCTTCTGAGACAAAGGAATTTGTCTTGGGAACGATGTGTGGACATCTGCTGAGTAAAGCAAAGACGGCGCAGCAGTTCGAGCATGTGAGAGCCGAAAGAAACACCGATCTGTGCGCGGTATCTAGAACCAGCAATAGTCCACCCTAGATGCCCGATGGACAGGGTTCGAGTTGTCAGTTTTGCGGTCGTACACATCCAAAAAGAAAGGAGAGTTGCCAAGCTTGGGGTCGAACGTGTACAAAATGTTCCAAGAAGAACCACTTTGCTCGCTGTTGCAGATCCGCCAAGGTCAGCTCAGTGGTCGAGAGCGTCAACGAACAGATGCAGGAATTTTCGATAAACAACTTGGAAAATCGTAGAGAACATAAGTGTGTTTTCGCGACGCTTTTGATTCGAGGACGACCGGTGCGTTTCCAAATGGACGCAGGGGCTACTGTCAACATCCTACCTGAGAAGCACTGTCTGGGAGTGACATGCGACAGAACGCAGAATTGCCTCAGAATGTGGAACGGTTCAAAGCTGCGACCGAAAGGTACCGCCACGTTGAAGGCCATCAATCCGAGAAACGGCACAGAACACCAACTGGATTTCCTGATAGTCTCAGGAGACCTTAGACTCATTTTGGGCATTGATTCTATTCAAAGTCTCGGTTTTGTTTCTTTTAACCATGAAAGTTTTGTCCATTCGTGTGAAGCTAGCATAGATATTGTTGACAGGTACCCAAGCGTGTTTGACGGGGTCGTAGGGAGATTCGAAGGGTGTGCTCATTTATCTTTAATCGAATTCGCTAAGCCGGTAGTGTTGCCGACCAGAAAGGTGCCTATCGCCTTACTTGAGAAGTTTTTTGACAGCTGCAGCGTCATACCAGTTTGGGTGTAATAACCAAAGTTGAGGAGCCGACCGACTGGTTTAGCCAGGTGGCGATTGTCACTAAGAAATCTGGAGAACTACGCGTGTGCATTGATCCAAAACAACTTAACGCCGCGCTCAGGAGGGAGCGTTATACGCTACCGAAGTTAGACGACGTACTTCCGGTGCTATCTATAGAATATTCACTAAATTCGACCTTGCTTCGACGTTTTGGCATGTATTACTTGACGTAGAGTCAAGCTACCTAACCATGTTTGAGACACTTTTCGGGCGTTCCCGCTGGCTTCATCTACCGTTTGGACTGAAGGTATCTGGCGAGATATTCCAGAAACGACTGATGCAGACTTTAGACGATTTACCAGGAACGGTCTGTGTAGCAGACGATGTTTTGGTTTTTGGCGCTACGCGAGAGGAGTACGACCAGAACCTCGACCGCTTTTCATAGAGTAGTTTTGTAAGGAACATCAAGCTAACACGAGAGAAGATCGAGTTGCGTAGGACGGAAATGGTTTTCATGGACACGTGCTAAGCTCCGAAAGACTGCAACCAAACCCAGAGAAAGTCAGGGCCATTAAAGAGATGCCTCCTCCAACTGACGTGAAAACCGTTAGCAGGCTGAATGAGATGGTGAGTTACCTAAGTCGTTTCTTGCCTAGATTAGCTGATGTAATGGTACCGATTCGGAAACTAACGCATAAGGGAGAGAAGTGGCATTGGGACGCGGAGCAGGAGAGAGCATTTCAGAAAATAAAGGAATTGATCACGAGCGCCCCCGTTCTCGCTTACTATAACCCGGCACTACCACTCGAGATCCAGTGTGACAGCAGTCAGTTTGGTATCGGAGCCGTACTCATGCAGAACGGTAAGCCTATCGACTTTCGCAGCCGGACGCTGACAGAGGCCGAGCGTCGTTACGCGCAAATAGAAAAAGAAATGCTTGCATTGGTTTACGCCGTGGAGCGTTTCAATGACTATACGTTTGGCCGCAAATCCACCGCCTTTACCGACCACAAGCCCCTGGTATCGATCGCCAGTAAGCCGCTCCATGTTGTTCCACGCCGTCTGCAAAGGATGCTTATTCGTCTGCAGAAGTATGACCTAGAGATTGTCTACCGGCCAGGATCCCAGATGCACATTGCGGACACGCTGTCAAGAGCGCACCTGTCAGACACGCCCGGAAAGGAAGCAGACCCAGACTTTGTCCATGCAACACAGATGATCGCCGTCACTGAGGAATGTTTGCAGCAGCTCCAACGATCCACTGAGGAAGACGAACTGGGCAGGCTACTGAAGCGCACGATAATTAAAGGATGGTACAAAGACAAAAGAAAGCTACCTAAGGAGTTGACTCCATTCTACCATTTTCGCGACGAACTCTTTACCCAGGATGGATTAATATTCTAGGGTAACAGGATAGTAATTCTAAAGGCACTGCAACGTTCGATGTTGGAGATGATACACTGTGAACATTTATGAACCAACAACTGCGTGGCAAGAGCTGGAGAGCTGTTGTTCTGGCCCGAAATGACCAGCCAAATACTTGACTACGTCTCCAATAGTGTGACATGCAGGACACACGACGAACGCCAGCCAAAGGAACCGATGATGCTTCGTGACCTTCCTAATAGGCTCTGGCAGTTGGTTGCACTGGACATTTTTGCTCACAACGGAAGGAACTACTTGACTGTGGTAGATTATTTTAGTGACTACTTCGAGACCGAAGCTCTTACGACGACTAGTACGCGGGCCATGGTGAGCAAATTGTAGTGTCAATTCGCTCGGCATGGAATACCCAAGGTGGTGAGTTCCAACAACGGACCGCAATTTAATAGTGTAGTGTCTCGTGCATTTAGCAAGAAGCAGAATTTTCGTCATCGGCTAAGCAGCTTATACCATAGCCAATCAAACGGTAAAGCTGAATCCGCAGTTAAGAAAGCGAAGAAAGTGCTTGCAAAAGCCAAGGAGACCCAGGAAGATACTTACATAATGCTACTAGATCGAAGGAACACAGCATCTGCTGATATCGAAGCGAGTCCCGCACACGCTCTATTCAATTGCCGAACAAGAACGATAATACCGACCGTTACAACTATACAGCAGCCCTAGAAAGCGCCGTCCGATATCCTACACGACTGACTACGGAACAGAATGTTAACGCAAAAGCAGTACTATGATCGCGGACCGAAAAGCCTCCCACCACTAGCTACAGGAGAAGTATGGGTGCAGCCAGTAGCGGAATCCAAAGGATACTGGCGGAAGAGAGTGAGCGAATGCCGGAAGGGAGAGAGGAGCTATGAAGTCTAGGTTGGGGGCAATATCCTACGAAGGAATTGGGTACAATTGAGAAGAGCGTGTCATGGGTGGACACCGCAAAGAGAGGATCAGCAACAAAAACCGCAGAGGAGTATTGTTATCCAAGCCCAAGACATGAAACACACCCGAAGTGGAAAGCAATACGGAACACACTGTAACGCCATTATAAAAAACGAAAAAGGAAAGGATGTGATGGGGGCTGAAAATGCTGTGGTGGTAAGATGCCACACTTAGATGCCAGTTGTTTAGCCATCAATCAAGCTAAACGATTTCGGGCCAACACTCTGAAGTATGGTCGATCGCTATAAGAGGCGAACTGAAGGATAGTACGCAATCGATTTAGATCGACATGAACGAAGCTCGAACGGTGGCCGAGAATGAAACAGCAAGAATATGTGTTTGTGAGTGGTTCTAATTGACGCGAGATATAAAATGAGCCTGTGTTCTATGAATAAGAGACTTCTGATCGAGGCACAGACTTTGACTTTCTACTTCAAGGTAGGTCACTCGACAGTGACTCGCTATTAAGTAGTCAGTGCCCCTTGCCTCACCCTGACTGGCGTCGTAACTTGATGGTGTGTTAGGTCCCTGGTCCGTTGCAAGACCTAAAAGAGGTAGTAATCACTTGTTTGGTCACCGGTTCTCAACGAGTTGCGACGCCCTCATATTGCTCTGCTGCCTTGTAGGTTAGATGCTTGATCAAAGGCACGCGGTAGGGCCGCTTAAGACAACGCTCTACTTCGGCCTGGGTAACCGGGTAGCATCGCGCCCACTGATGAATCATGAACAGACAACACCACTGCTTCCTATCTTGCTATGTTTACCAACTCTACTGTTCCTGTTGCTGAATCTTCACTCACAGATCGTCCCACGTCCCAGTATTCAACTTCATTTATGTTCGCCCCGGTCGCCGCCAACAGTAGCTCACTGATCGCACCTGCCGAAAGTCAGAGTCAAACTCTTGGTGTTTGATGCCCGGCGACCACAGCCTTTCCACACTTCGCCGAAGCCCCAGCTTTACTTCGACCTGGTTCTCCATTCAGCCTCGCAGCGTTCATTCTTCGCACTCTGATGCAGATCGGACCGGCAAGCATGCCTGACCCGAATTCTTGAGATGCTCTCGGTAGACATCTGTTTTCTCTCAGGAACTAAATTGAAAGACTCCACTACCGTCATTAGAATGGCCTCTCCTGCAAACCCTGACGTCAAATACCATTTGCGCCTGTCCGGTGATCCAGAGGCTGCCGCTTCTGGCCAGACTAGTGTTGGGGTTGCTCTGAGTGACAAGGCTGAGTCCGCTCTGCTTGACTGGATCCCAGTCAACAGTCGGCTATGTGCAGTCAGACTTCGAGGTTCACGTAAGTTAAGTAAGCGTCGAGATGTTACAAGCGCTTTATTTGTCGTCTCCGCCTACACTCTTACAAACTGCAGTCTAACAGAAGTGAAGGATTGCTTTTACCAACAACCATTTGACCATCTGCGTTCCGCTAGAAAGTCTGATATTGTCATTTTTGCCGCAGACTTAAATGCACGAATGAGCCGCCTGACACCAAGCGAGCACCATCTTGGGGTAGTCTTGGCTTCGGTAGCAGTCGATCAGACAATGGAGACAGACTACTGACGCTTTGTTCTGATCATCACTTGTTTCTTTCGAGCACCAGTTTTCGAGACAGACCGCTACCTGGCGCCCGTCTTCTCAAACGCAAGAGTGTTCTCAGCTTGACCACATCGCGATAAACTACAGATGGCACGTGAGCGTATCAGAGTTCCGTCCGTACTGGTCAACTTGTCTGGACTCCGATCAAGCATTGATTCGCGCCAAGCTATGCATGCGTTTCGGAGGACCGCCTAAGCGCACGCACTACCGCCCGAGTGTAGAAAACCTACAAGACCCTACCACGTTAGCC
>CALYDF020001173.1:0-24293 GCA_944474145.2 Dicrocoelium dendriticum
GAACCTGCGGCATCTTTAGCGACAGAAGGTTTTCCCTCCGTCTGAAAGGCCGTGGATACAAGGCCACAGTGAAGGCCGTTCTGCTCTATGGCAGTGAGGCTTGGCCCCTTCGGTCTGAAGATCTGAGGCGCCTTCAAGTCTTTGATCATCGTCGTTTGCGAAGCATTGCTGGTGTCGGATGTCACCAGCGTGTCCGCAACGATGATGTGCGTAGGCGAGTACTATGTGGTGATTATCATGCTATCTCCCTAGAACAACAGGTAGCACTGAATAAGTTACGTTGGCTCGGGTACGTGCTGCGTATGCCTGGCTACCGCTTATTTAGGAGAGCCTTGTTTATTCTGCCAGGTGTAGGATGGCGCAAGGCTCGAGGTGGACAGAAGTTGACTTGGCAGCGGGAAATGAAGTCACTGACGACCAAACTGGGTGCCGTTGGTCCGTCTCGCCTTCCGGGTTGGAGTCCACGTGACTCACCTTGTGCTTGGCTCGAGACTTTACAGGACATGGCTCGCAGTAGACGCCAGTGGCGCGTCTGCTGCCGTCTCCTAATCGGATTGCTTGTTTAACGTGTGTTTGGTGCTATCTGCGGGGTAATGGCTGATTATGACGCGTGGCAGTGAAAGCCGCAAGGAAGCTGTCTCACCGATGCCGCCTTATCTTCGCACGATAGCCAGCTGTTTGTGACGGAATGTTGTCTACACAAGGTGTAGGCGCCTTGACCCTGAATGTTTGCTTAGGGCATTAAGGTTTTCAGGCAAGTCCCCCTTCTCTCCCTCTTCTTATTCTTTATTTCATAGGTCCTGATGGTTGTATGGCAGCGAAGCATCAGTTCAAATGGCTGATGTACTGCTATTGATGATAATGATGAGTCGGGATGCACCAACTGACGCTAACTTCGAACTGAGGGTTTTCATTTATCTACCAAGTCATCGCTTGGCCTCCCCTCATCCTCTTCCAACCACACCCCCGGCACGCAAATAATGCACGTCGCGTAAGTCGTTGTGTTGACTTGTGCAAGACGTGACCCAGCCATCGGAGCCTGGCATGTGAAAAAAACGGTGCTGAGCGAATCACTCCCTCTTCCTGCAGCAAATACGCGACGCCGAACACGCTCATCGCTCACGTGTTGCTCCCGCCAGACATGAGCTAGGCTGCGAAGACAGCGATGTTCGAATGTGACGAGCCTCTTTATGTCTGTCGACCTGATGGTCTAGGTTTCACAACCCTATAAGAGGGTTAAACGGACGGCTGCATTATAATCCCTACCCTTCAGGGCGAGAGTTATGTGCGTCTATGCCACAGGTGGCGGAGATTGGCGAAATCACCTCGAGCTTTTGTTATACGGTTCGTAACCTCATATTCGATCCCACGGGCGCTAATATAGCTGCCCAGGAACTTGAATTTCTGAACGACTTCTAGATGATCACCACCATGGGTCAGCGCAGGGGGTGGGTCCCTGCCAATCTTGGAGTAGGACTTTGCATTTCGATGGAGCAAAGCATAGACCAAAACGATTAACAGCCAGTGCAGAATCTGTGCAGAATGACAGACGCAAGCGATTTAGAGGCAATTGAAATCAGGCTGATCCCTCTATGATTGCCGCAATCCAAACGGGAGCCACCCTTGAAATTTGGGACTATGACAGAGCGGCTCCAGTCTATCGGGACAATCTCATGCTTCCAGAGTTTCACTAGCAACTCGTGTAAATCATCTATTAGAGCAGGTCCCCCGAATTTGAAGTAGGCTGGGGGAATTCTATCTGCCCCGGCGGCCTTATGCAATTTCAACAGTCTGATCTCACGTTCGACTTCTGCGCGTGAGGGCGCATTCACGTAGACGGCCCAGAGAGAAGGGCTCTCAATGCCCGAAAAAGGTACTGATGACTCAGCTTGGTTAAATTGCCTTTCAAAGTGTTCGGCCCGACGCTCCAAGCGATTTGAGAGGCTGTGGATCGGCTGCCCACTCTCGTCGCATATAATCTTGTTAACACCAGGTCTCCTGCTACCTGTTTCCCCTATCAGACGGAATAACTTACGATGATTGCCAGTGGCAGCGTCTGTTTCCATCTCGCATGCACAATGAGCCAACCAGGTTTCGCGGTCTTTCTTCAGGCTATCAAGTAGTTTTGCCCTGAGATTTTTGCGAGTCTCATTCTATTCGCTTCCAGCCGGAATACGTCAGTGAGCATCCATATGTTTCAGGGATTGTGTAGAGACCCAATGTCTAGGTTGGTAATTTGATTTGCCACACGAAGACATGCCTGCTTATAGTAACCTTTGACGAATATGTGACCAGTGATCGTCGACGGTGTTCATTGGACGCTTACTCAGTCTAGATGCCAGCGTACTTTGATACGCATTCCGAACGCCTAGCTTCGCCAGCTGGCTGGTGTCAATGCGCTCAGGGCGACGTTGCGGACGTCCGCCGAAACGCACCCGCGGATCAGCACACTCAAGAGCTTGATCGGGGTCCACGCTGTTGCTCCAAATCGAGCGACAGTTTTGCACACAGCCTCCAGCGGTAACTAATCGCGATATGATCGATTTGCGTCCATGGCTGGCCCGAGGCTAGTGGGTGCCAAGTCACTCTTCTGCGAGTGTTGTGTCGAAAATTAATGCTCGCAAGAAAGAGACGAGGACCTTCACACAGCTGTAGCAATCGCTCACCGTTATCATTACGGGAGCCTGCACCATGTTAGTCGCCCAGGTGAAGCTCATTCGAGGACAGTTTTTTGACTTGGGCGTTTAGAGCACCAGCAAGCACTACTGTATCCGTGCTTCTTCTGTAACGAAGGAGATCGTGAATCAGGGCTGCGATTTGCAGTGACTAACAGGCTGCGTTTGTCCCCGTGCAAATTCGAAGTCTGGAACGAACCAGCTAACCTAACGGCGCACATCCGGCTGTTGACAGAAATCCAATCGATCAGGGCAGCTTCAGCTCGGGGACTCAGAATATTTCCGATGCTAGCTTGGCCTGTATTTGAAGCTGCATCATCGGCAGGCAGGCGCAATGAGAATGTGCCGCCAGTGTCGCATGTGGGGAATTGCAGAGTAAGCACGGAGATCGAATCTTGCAGGGGGGTTTCTGCCAAACATCAAGTATCGATCGAGAGGGTCTCGTGTGTTGCTCGTTGGCCATTCTGTTGCAAAGTGCGCACGTTGGGGCATACCAGTCTTAGCGAGGATCAAGGACTTCAAAGGAAACCGGATGAACTGACGTTGTCCGCTTGGTTGAACATGGACTTGTCGACTGAATTGGAGCGACGCGCTGTGATTGTGTGAGTTGAAACTAGAAGACATGCGACCATTTCAATAAGGTAGGAGAGGGCCAAGGATTGGGGGTTGAAAACGGGGGGGGAGTGAACGTGAAGTTAAAACGGGACGCTAAGGATGAAAAAGCACAAAAGGGGGAAATAAGAAGACGGAAAGGCTTGAGCGGTAGCATCCATACCCCTATCCACCCTTCTCGATGCAGCAGATAGGGCGCTGTTTCTTATCCTCTGCGACGACCAGGGCATCAAGAAATTGTTTGATGAAGGGTTCATTGTATTGCGTGGACAGAATACTGTCAGGTTGCCCAGGCATAGACAGGAGAGCGATTAGGGTTCTCAACCAAAGCCTTTGGTTCAAAAACCCTACCGCAAGGCAGCGGGATTTTGGCACTGGACTACCGAGAGCCCGTTTTATGGAATAAGGAGCCACGCTCATTCCAGCCCCCCAACCTGTAGGACCTGGAGGCTGAGTTTATCTGGCCTCTAACCATTGACCAATCTGGTATGAGTGGCTCTGAATGTGCGAAAAGCACCGCGGAGCATAGCTCAGTTGGTGACTGAGGTACACAAACGATGGCACCACGTTACGGTCCAGTCTTATTGTCTGGGTTTGGTTGGTTACGCTGTTTGACATAGCGAAGGGACCACCTCAAAGCGCTTGTGTTGTGAGTCTGTGTATCCCACTCTTCCCTTTTGTTCCGCATCCAATAACGATCTCAATCCCTATACATAATCTGGTATTTAGCAATATGTTACGTTTTTTGCTTTTGCAGTCTGTAGTGTTCAATCTCTTGTTTTTTATTTGGCACATTAGCTGAGGTGTATTTTTCACCCTCGCCTAACGTGTTTCGATGTTGATGAGGACTGTAAATTGGAGCAAAATAGTTTGCGAATCGTGCAGGTAATAGGTGGGACGTGTTTTCTTCTGCCTTGTTTTGTAGTACCACTGTAGAAGTCTTGGATAAGTGTCGGTCGGATCTTTTCCCGGAATTATTTTAAGTTTATTTACTACTGTCACATACCTCTTTGTCCATAATCCAAGAAAGTACAGAAGTTGCTCTTGTTCTAGCTTCACTTTACGGAGGCAAGGGAATCAACTCAGACGTCGAAGTATTGGTTTGCTTGCCGGTACAAAACCAGGACCCTTTTTAGGCGGGAGCCTATTTCGTCCTTGGAACCTGATCTGATTTCGTTTTAGATGGTTGTCATGAAATTCCGTCCGCCTAGGAAGTATCTCTTTTGTTCTTCAGCACCCTCGGTCTATTACGGCCGATGTACGCCCGACACGAAAAATCTCGATCCGACGCATATTACAGTCGTGACCTTGGCTGCGGACGCTTCATCCTGCACTTGTTTGTTCTCAGCTATTCGGCTACTTCCTGTGCATACTTGTCAGCCGACACTGGTTCTTACTAAGTGGTTTGGTTTTGACTTCTTGCCACTTACGTTCTTTCTGCTTTCCATTGCATGCTATCGGGTCTATTGCCGATACGGAAAAACCTAAGACCACGGACCGGACGAATATTGCACATTTGGCGACGCTGCCAGCGAAACCGAAATGCACACTCATGGGAAAGCTCGTGCAGCAAGCGATCAAAAGCTGTGACGAAATGTCAAATTTGCGGGCTGTCTACCTGCAAGGTTTCTGTGACAACCAACTCCGCTGGCTTCACTTCGTTCGATCTATGCACGCAAGTGCGTACCTGCGCTGCCCTGAATCCCACTTCGCCTGAGAACTACGGTCATGGAGCCGATTACGACTATTGCGAGCGACAAGCGCGCTGGTACGTGAGTTGATTTCCGGACCACAAGAAAGCACCATTACTAATCAGTCTCCTGGCTCCGAAGCGTATTGTGCAGTGGCCGCGGAAGATATTGTTGTGAATGTGGTCGACGACAATACTTTCACACAACTTATGGTATACCTACTGCCCCCGCTGTATGAGTGGGAGTATGAGCGGCTGTTTCACCATCGAATGCAGGAGGTTTGAAGGCCTTGCGGAAACTCACAGTAGCTTCATACATCAGCGACGACCAAGCGGGTCGTAAGCCAAAGTTCCTCACATAGGTCCTGAAGGGGATGACGGACTCTGATATCCGGCGTGAATTTTCTGAGAGACTTCCAGCCGGATTGGAAGCAGCACTGCGCTTGGTAGTGCGCCGACAGCGAATACGCGACATATTGGCTCGGGACTGCCAACAGAAACGGTGGTATGCTTTCCGGGTAGCGCCCATCCATCAGGACAGGTATCCAAAATCCGACCGCCTAGCATACTCATGCTACCAATCAACTGACGTTCGACCGCGCTGCCACCTATTCAGTCACGCTACGATTGCCCCTATTGTAGAAGGTTCTGAACGGCAGCGTACGCCTGCGGACACAATGGACCCTGTAAGTCCAAAGTGTGTTTGTTGCGAGTGCCTTCTAATTCGGGTGTCATCGCTACTCTTATTGTAGTTGGACGTATGTAAACAGAGGAAGTTGAAATGCTAGTAGACACCGGTGCTGCTTGCTCTTTGGTTCAAAAGCGCATGTTACCTCAAAATGCCATCTTCCATTGGGATAGGTCAGTCAGCTAAGTGTCCGCTGACGCCTCCACTTTTAAACCTGCGGGTTGGACCACAGCTGATGTGATTTCGTTTGTCACCGTATATTTTCTTATGGACAACTTACCATGGAATGTGGTATTAGGCGTTGGTTTTCTTTCTCCATTCGACGCCAAGATTGATCCGACTACGAGGGCCATAGTACTTGCTGAGCAGGTGCTTCCATTCGCACCCACCGACTGCTCGCTGTTGTCCTGTACCTCGGGCGGGGTTTGCACACAGAAGCCACCTTGTAGCCTCCTAGCATAACTACCGAGCTGCATTACAAATGCAGTAAAGGACATTTTCACCAAGTATCGCCACGTGTTTTCTTGTGTCGACGATGATTTAGGACGGGGCATGGAAACGGGCAACGCGCCGCGGATTCACCAACCACGGAGGCGTGTGCTGCTTGAATTCCAAATAGAATTGAAACACATCATAGTAGACCTACCGAAGCGCGACATTATTCAGTCTTCCCAATCACCATGGGCCTCTCGTCTTGATCAGAAGAAAATAACAAACTGCAGTTTTTCCGTCTCAACAAGACTGGACCTTAACGTGATGCAACAGTTTGCGTATCTATTTGACCCATTGAGCTATATTGCGTGGGGCCCCTGGCCCCTTGAAAGCTACTCCAACCAGTTTGCTCAGTGGTTAGAAGTCAGACGAAGTCAGTCTCATGATCCTCCAGATTGAGGGTTTGAAATGCGATGGCGTCCATTTTTGCAAAACCCTGCTGCCTTGCGGACAGGCTATTGAGCCAAAGGCTTTGGTTGTGGACCCTAACCGTCCTCCTGTCTAGCTCTGCGGGCCCTGGCTATATTTCAGCCCATGTCCAACTATGACTACAAATCTCAATCACATTCTGCATCGGCCGCCGCGCAGATTACCAAAGGTCGCCTTATCTGCTGCATACAGCAGGGCGGATAAGGGAAGACATGCTACTGCTGGCGCCTCCGTTCTTTCTTTTCCACCTTTTTCTCTTACCCCCATCCCGACCCCCATTACTAACCTTCCTTCGATAATTCCCACCTTACTTCACAGCAGCCGTAGTGCCACTGGGGTCACACCATCTGCGGCTACCACCCGCATCACCCTCTGGAGGCCTACCGGTAACAGTCCCTTATAAGGACACGCTGTCCCGTTTCCCTGGCGGCGTTCAACGTTCGCACTCTATGACAAATGGGTCAACAGGCTGAACTCGCATACACGTTGGACATACTAAGTATTGACGTGTATTTCGTATCCGAAGCTAGGATCAACGAGCTTCACGGACTTGTTGAATTAACTGCGCCCAGCTTGTCCTCAGTATTGGTTCCACGCATCCGACACTCACGTGTCAAGCTGGGGTAGGCATTGTTCTCGGCTCCAAGGCTGAGTCATCTTTGGGTGATTGGATTGCCGTGTGCAGCCTGTTTGTAAACATCAACTAAGGTTGATTCACGAATTAGTGCAAGACGCTGTTTGTCTGTGGTTTCCGCTTATGCTCCCACAGACTGCAGTTCTGACGCTGCCAAGTACACATTTCACTATTGACTGAACACGCTACTATGCAATGCCATCAGTTCAGATATCATAGTTATTACAGGGGATATTAATGCACAAGTAGATCGCCTGGGCTTTTCAGAACCTCTGCTAGGTGGTGAGTACGGACGGACGATGGCGAGCGTCTGTTACAGCTGTATACGGGGCACCAGTTGTTTCTTAGTGGTACCGCTTCTAGACACTGTGCGCCGAAGTGCCACTAGACGTTCTGTAGCTGACCAGCGTTGGACCCACATAGATCACATCGCAATAAATTACGGGTGGCGTGGTTTCATCCTGGATTGCCACTCGTTCTGAAGTACTTGCGTTGACTCTGATCATGCCATAGTACGCTGTTGTTTTTCCATAAACTTTACTGGATGGTGCACTATGTGTCTCCCTTTATTAGCAACTAAAAAGTTATCTCAATCCCCGGTCAGGCAAGCCTATCATACTGCGCTGCGTACTGTACTTTCGATCTCTTGTCCTAATGACACACCTTCATGAAAATAGGTTCTCGGTCGCAATGCACGATGCAAGAGCATCTGCTCGTCACCGCACCAGTCACTGGATATCCGAGATGTCGGTGAACCTGGTGTACTCCGAAGAAACCTGCTAGCTCTGTGCTCTATGTAACTAGGCTGACTATTAGGCGCGAACTAAAGCGGAGCCTGTGCCCTGACAAGGAATCCTGGTGGATCAGTAGGGCTCAAGAAATGGAGGAGGCAGGAGCATTAGACAATTATTGCAAACTCTTTTTGCTGATCCGCACCACTGGTTCCAGGAAACCTGGCGTCAGTGCGACAACTAAAGACAGCACCGGTTCCCTGATTCACACTTAGGAGCGCTGTATGGATAGCTAGCCGGAGCACTTTCTAGATCAGTTCAGTTGCCCCCCCCCTGCTTCCGGACCTTTTTCAACTCAGGTGAACCATGGCCGGTTAGTTTAGTGGCTCATTCGGAGGCTGAGCTCCGAAACGCGATCACAGCCCTCAATCGTTTTAGTGCTGCTGGCCCAGATTCCCTCTCACCTGCACTATTTAAGGCTGGAGATGAGTTCCTCTGCAAAGCACTGATCTCCCTATTCGAACCTATCTAGAAGGCAGTGTTTCGGCTAACTGGAATGAATCAATTATAGTGGCCATATACAACAAGGGCAGTCTCACCGATTGTGCTAACCACAGGAGTATTTGCCTAACGCCAGTTGTAACAAAAGTACTGGCCTCAACTCTTTTGTCCTCTCACTGCGGAACGGGATTCTCGGAATAGGGAAGAGCGGGCTGGTTTCCGCCCTGGATGGAGCTGTATATGCTATATATTCATGCTGCGGCAAGTGCTAGAGCACACACACACTGTACACGTTAGCTAGAGGTGTGAAACACTTCAGCTACTCTACCGCAATACCTAAAAGAAAAAGAGGAATAAAATGCAACGGATGCAGGCCAGCTGAGCTACCGGTAACGGATGGGCATCGTTCCGGTAAGCTACCTGCCGGCTAATCCTATGCAGTGGAAAAAAAAATTTACTATGCGAAATTATAAACTGCTAAATGATGAGATCGTGGTTGGAGGGGGAGGCTAAAATGGATGGGGAGGAACCAAAAAAATCAGAGCACCAACGCCATCGAGGTCGGCTCCTAGCCATATCAACAAGTCTATCCACCCAAACGTGTTCATCGTCTTTCGGACCCCAACCAGGGAGCCGAGACGCTCCAACAGAGGTCAGCTTCGAAGTGAGGGCCTTCATTCCTCTCGACCAAGTCATCGCTTGGCCACCCCTCCTCTTCTCCCATCCACACACCTGGCGCGCAAACAACGCACGTCGCGTGAGTCGTTAGACTGGCATGCGTAACACGTGGCCGAGCCATCGGAGCCTGGTGCGTGAAATAACGGCGTTGAGCGGTTCATTTCCTTTTCCTGTGCCGTAAACAAGGCGTCGAACACGCTCGTTGCTCACACGGTGTTCCCATCAGATATGAGCTAAATTGCGAAGGTACCGGTGCTCGAACGTAACTTGCCTCTTCAAGGCCGCTGCATTGTACACTCTACCCTTCAGGGCGAAATTGATGTCGCGCCGGCGCCATCAGTGGCGATGCTTAGCAAAATCGCCTCGAGCTTTTGCTATACGGTTCCTTATCTCATCTTTTATCTCACAGGCACTGATACAACTTCCCGGGTAGTTGAATTTTCGTACGACTTCTAGCTGATCTCCACCAAGGGTCAGCGAACGAGGCTGTCCAGGCCAATCTTGTAGGAAACTTCTGCACTTCGATGGTGCGAATCAAATCCCGAAGTGGCTGACACCCAATGCTAATCTGTCCAGTGCCGCTTGGCACGTCAGCATATTCCAAGTCAAGAAGTCTTCCTGGGAGCAAATCCACACCTTCTAAGTCGTGTCCTATGAACGCGATTTCCATGACTTCGTCAGTAGCGAAGTTGAAGAGGAAATGTGACAGAGGGCATTCTTGTCTCACACCGCTGGAGATATTGAAAGGCAGCGACAGCTGGCCGTAAGCCCTCGCTCTGCCTGAGCTACGCGCGTATATTGATCGGATGATATTTGCATATTTCTCAGGCACACCTTTCCTGAGTAGACGGTCCTAAAGGGCACATCTATCCACCGAATCGAATGCATATCGAGGAACACGACAACGGTCGGCCACGAATATATGTGA
Source organism: Dicrocoelium dendriticum (assembly GCA_944474145.2). Taxonomy (NCBI): domain Eukaryota; kingdom Metazoa; phylum Platyhelminthes; class Trematoda; order Plagiorchiida; family Dicrocoeliidae; genus Dicrocoelium; species Dicrocoelium dendriticum. The sequence goes on from CALYDF020001173.1 coordinate 10,059, forward strand.
CGGTGCTCCAACCACTGACGCAAGGTGAAGATGTGGTCAATGTAACCACGACCTCGACGAAACCCGGCTTGCTCCTCACGTATCTGGCTTTCACGAGTGCCAGTCAGTCTGTGAAGGATTATAGAGGCAAGCAATTTGGAGGCGATTGAGATCAGATGGATTCCTGTATGGTTGCCGCATTCCGGTCGTGAGCCTCCTTTAAAAATTGGGACTATGACGGAACGGCTCCAGTCGGTCGGGACAGTTTCTTGCTCCCACATTTTCACTAGTAACTTGTATACATCATCCACACGAGCAGGTCCCCTGAATTTGAAGAGGGCTAGAGGTAGATCATCTGGTCCCGCAGCTGTATTCAACGTCGACAGTGCGATCTCACGTTCGTCTTCCGAGCGAGAGAGTGGACCCAAAGGGACAGCCCAGGGAGCGGGACGATCAGTGGCCGGTGAGAAATCTAACAATTCCAACCGTTTAAATTGGCTTTCAACTTGCTCAGCCCAGCGCTCCAAGCGTTTTGACAAGTTGTGGATAGGCTGTCCACTCTCGCCACGTGTAGTTTCACTAACACCAGGTCTTCTGCTGCCCGTTTCCCGTATCAGGCGGAAAAACTTATGATGGTTACCAAGGGCAGCGGCCATTTCCATCTCTAACACACTACAAGACCACCAGGATTCGCGGTCTCTCTTCAGACTAGCACGGAGTTTTGCCCGGAATGCTAGAGCAGCGCTACGCGTACCACAGCTTGACAATAACTGTGCGCATCGATTTCGAGAGTGTGTTCGATCAAGTCAATCGATCAATTCTGTTCGAAGTACTTGCGCGGAAAGATGTTCCCATGTAATATGTGAACATTTTACGTGCTCTATGCTCGAAAATGACAGGCCGCGTCAAGGTCTACGGTGACTTGTCGCATAGCTTTCCGACGGGTGCCCAATTTTATCATAGACTCCATTATAGAAGGTTCCTCTGCACAGCATCACATTGCAGACGTTGAAGTGTTGCCTGGTGAAAGGCTAGTCAATCTTGATTATACGGACGATATTGTCTTACTGTTTAGCGATATCGGGACAGCCCAATCAACCCTGAATAGCCTCTGATGGGTGGTATGCGCTTCGCACCTTCAAAATGCGGAGCGTTACTGCAAAACCGCCAGCGACTTGCTGCCCCCTTACTCTTGATAGCCAAGAAGTCGTGGTGGTTGCTCAATTCACTTACCCTGGCAGCTACATCGGCGACGATGGGGGCATAGTAACTAAAGTCAGTTCACGTGTTGCAAAACCCGGAACCGCCTTCTTGAATCTGCGACATCTTTGGCGAGAACGGCGAAAAGTCGTGTTACAAAACCGCGCTACTCTATGGGAATGAGACTTGGATCTGAGGTACCTTCAAGTCTTTGACCACCGTTGTCTTCGAAGCATTGCTGGATGTCGGGTGGCACCAGTGTGTCCGCGACGATAATGTGCGTAGGTGAGTACTAAGCAGTGATAACCAATGTAGTTCCTGAGAACAACAGATAACACTGAATACGTTGCCTTGGCTTGGGCACGTACTACATATGCCTGGTCACCGCTTACCGAAGAGGGCTTTGTTTTATCTGACTGTTTTAAGGTGACGCAAGACTCGAGATGGACAGAAGCTGACTTGGGAGCGAGAAGTGAAACCACTGATGACCAAACTGGGTGCCGTTTGTCCGTCTTGCCTTCCAGGCTAAAGTCCACGTGACGCCTTGTTCTTGGCTCGAGACTTTACAGGACATGGCTCGCAGTCGACACCAGTGGCGCGTCTGCTGCCGTCTCCTAGTCGGACTGCTTGTTTAACGTGTGTTTGGTGCTGAGTTATCTGCGGGGTAATGGCTGATTATGACGCGGCGCACTAAAAGCCGCAAGGAAGCTGTCTCGCTGATGCCGCTTTATCTTTAAATGATAGCCAGCTGTTTGTGACGGTGTTTTGTTGACAAAGTGTAGGCGCCTTGATCCTGAATACTTGCTTAGGGCATTTTGGCTTTCCGGTAAGTCCCCCTTTTCTCCCTCCTATTATTTTTCGTTCCGTTATGATTGTATGGCAGCGAAGTATCAGTTCAAATGGCTGATCCAGTGCTGTTGTTGATGACTATGAACTGCAGCTGTTTCTACTGTCCCATGTTAAACGCGGTTACGCGAAGAAATTAGTTTTCGTTGCTAAGAATGACTGGTACCATTGACGCTCTCTACTGGTCACCTTGGTTCACTACCCTCGACATAGCCTCGGGCTACTGGCAGGTTGAACTGCATCCAAACGACCGGCGCAAGTCCGCTCTTATCGTACCATCAGGTCTGTATGCATTCCAGACGATCCCCTTCAGGCTAACTAAGGTGCCAGCCACCTTCCAGCACTTGATACACACTTCTTTGGCCGAACTCATACCCCAGCGCTGCTTAAACTATTTGAACGATATTATTGCTTAAAGACTATGGACCGTGTCCACCTTGTATAGCTGCTATTATCCTCAATGCACAAGAAAATAAAGAAGGAATCCAGTTGCTGTCTCGCAGTCAAGCCCGTTGTGCCATCGCCTCGCATACAGTGAAGACAGACCAACTTATCTCTAACTTGTCGGCACCAGCCGGGCGACGAAATATCTGTAGCCCCTATGGCCCCATTTGCACTTGATCGATAATTTCATGTATTTCCAAAGTGAACCAATCTATCTACGGAGGATTATTGTTCCCGTAGCCTAAAGGTAACGAGCTTGTCTTGTAATCTGACGGTGCGGGTTCGAGCTTGCGTAGGAGCAGGGCGACCCTCGCAGTATCCTTAGCCCGCGTGCGACCGGTGGTGGTTGCGCGGCAGCGAAGCGTCAGTACTGCGTACTGGCGTACTGCTGGTGCCTCTTCACCACGATAACTCACGAAGTCATGACCAGATTGCATGAGTTCAGAGGATGTATGCAGAATAAGACGGAACAGGTATCTCGCCGTCGATTCTGGTGACCTAATTTACGACGCGACATTGTGAATTGCTGTTGGTCATGTAAAAGCTCACTGATAACTCGCTGCGCACCACTGCATTTAATGTGCCTGGCTTTCTTAATGAGCACGTCGTTATAGACATTATCGGCCCGTTACCGAAAACTGATCCAGGACATCATTACATCTTAGTGATAATGGATTACTTTACAAAATATTGTGAAGCGGTTCCGCTGCTGAGCACAGACGCATGAAGCGTAGCTAAAACTTTCTTCGGCTAGCGAGTAGCAAGATGTGGCGCACTTTACCAATTGCATTCGGACCGTGGATCTGACTTCGTGACCACCCTGATGAGTGAATTGTGTCATATATTTGGAAAACACAGACCACCGCATACGACCCAGAGGGAACTGCGTTGGTGGAACAGACAAACCGCCTACCGAAAGCGCTATTTCAGTCTTTCCTTACTTAAGAAACACCAAGAGAATGGGACACATCTCCGCCGCTTATCGAGCTACTGTCCATTCCGCCACGAAACAAATCCCGCCTCTTATGATGAGGGGTCGCGAGCTACGATTACCATTGGACTTTTTATTGCCTACTGCTTACCAAGAACTAATGGGCGCATCTGAACACTTACTCAAGATGCAGACCACCTTGGTTCGAGCTCTCAATGCCACCAGAAAGCATGTTTCGATCGCAAAGCCTTCGGTAGCCCCTTCAAGCAGGGCGATACGGTGTGACTCAAAGCAGTGCAGACTACATCAGGCGTACCCACGAAGCTGAGAACGTCCGTATGTGGTAGAGAACACGCTATCCGACTTGACCTATAGGATTATGCGACCAAGAATACCAAGTTCGTCGACTGAAGCACACTAGGTAGGCTTAAGCCGTACATGGGGAACATGGGCGCAGAGGACAGCGCCTGTTAGAAGGGGAACAGTGTAGTGCGGTACGCCGTTTTAACCTTCCCCGCTTTTCATGTCGTCGTATCTTGACTGTGGACGTTTCATCCTGCACTTGGTAGATCTCGGCCACTTCCTGGTGCCTGCTTGTCAGCAGGCACCTGGATACGTTTGTCTCTGTTACTTCTTACTAGCTGGTTGGGGTCTAACTTCTTGCCACCTACGTTCTCTCTGCTTTCCATTGCAGGTCATCAGGTCTATTGCGACCTGTTCTGCGTGTCGGATACGGACGAACCTAAAACCACCAACCGGACGAATATTACACTGAGACAGACAGTTCTGCGACCTCCACTCAGACCATTGCGCACTACACTTTACTGTTCGTGTTGCTGTTTGTGGCTCCCGTGTTGGAATCTTTGAGCTGTAGTTCACTTCGGGCCGGGCAATTCAAATGCGATCGACCGAAAATTGATAGCAAGAAACAACAGTTAGTAAATTGCTCCGCCGATACACTCACTGCTCCAGGCACGGCTCCTTTCTCTCAACTAATTTCCACATTTTAGTCTATTGTCGCCCTGCTCCTGGAATCTTTTGTGATGGTCGTTCTTTTACCGGCAAGGAAATAGGCTTTGTTGGAAATCTGTCTTGTAGATACGTGTAATTCGTTTTCGTTGTCCATTGTCTTGTGTAGAACTGCGTTCCGGTTTGACGTTACCCTCATACTATCTATATTTGGAGGGATATTTGGGTTGGATCGCTTCTATTTGGGTTACCCCGCACTAGGTATGCTGCTTGGAACATGTTACAATCTTTTCGCAGGCATCCTTAAGCTTTGGACTCTTGGTGGATTTGGACTTTGGTATTTAGCAGACATCCTGTTCATTGCCACGGGGGTAAGTCCTTCTAATGAGCTGCTAAAATTGTCTCAGTGTTGATGCTTTTGTGTGGCGATTGCTTTATGCTGTATCGAATCCGTCCCTAATTAGTAAGAAAGCTGTCATTTCTTTCGAACTTGTCGTATCCCAAGGAGGAAACTGAGCAGTAAACTTTCGACAACTTATTGTTTTCGATTCATTTATCGTCAGATCGTTACAATGATAGACGCTACTTTGTAAATGGTTAGATTACTGTATAGCAGTAATTGATTAAGCGATTCAAAGTGGTTTCCCGACCTTGTTCATGTGACTAGGCGACGGATATGCTCGGATGTGATCCCCTCCTTTCGTTTGTGGCTGGCCAAGACAATTGTAGCGATTAAACCATCTTCTTTTGGATACAAAAGTTTGGATTCATCAGTCTCATACATACAGTCTCCGCGGTAGCAAGCAGACGATTCCTTATTCTGTGCTTCGGATGTAGTGCTACTTTGTACACGATGTCAAAAACGGTTTGTTTGTCAACCTGGTATCCGGTGTCCATCCCATAATTTGATATTGAACTGGAGCTGGTTCTGTTTGTCTGGTTGGTGAGCCAATTCGAGAGATGGTCTTTGATTATCTTACCTAAGTGTCTGATCATTCATCCAATGTACCTAGACCTACAGGGACGGCTAAACCGATAAATTCTCATTGACTGAAGACGACCAGTGTTATAACTCTTCCTTCTCTCTGCCACTGACAACTGTTGTACTGCTGCTAGCTGCCCTATGAGACTGCGACTGTCTGACTTCTCAGTCACGCACCCAGCCAACCGAAGGAATACGAAAGGCTAGAACCCGGTAGACAGAGTGTATCTATAGGATAGGTTAACTCTATTTATTGGTAAGCGAAACATGCTAATTTAGTAGATCAAGGTCGCTCACTATTCCGCGTCTGGTTTCCAGCCAGTGTGAGTGAGTTCCACTTCATGGGTTCATCATATTGACGGAATAGTTGGATTCCTTTGACGCTGGCTGGTATTTGCTGGCCGATCAATTCTCACTCGACTCCCAAATTCAGCTCCGCTTGCGTCTCGAATTGAGTCAGCTTGCAGACACTTCGAACTTGATTGTGTTCGTACCTTTTCGCCCGGGGATCGATTTGCAGCCTTTGTGGTCTTCTCTGCTTCCGAGCGGCACTTGTTTTGTCTCACCGGAGTGCTGACCCTCAACTTCCAGCCCCAACCTGTCTAGTAGAATGTCCCAATGCAAAGCTGGTGGTTCGTGGGGACGTTGGGTTTTGCCATGTTTCGGCCTCAACTGCTTGACCTGCCCAATCCACCTCTCAGGTTCAACCATCACCTCGTAGATAACTCTGCCTTTCCTGCCGATAACAGTTCCGCTCGACCACCCCTTCGGCCTTGGAAAATCCCAGGCATAAACCAAGTCACCGACATTGAAGTTACGGAGCCTGACTTTGCGATCTTCCTCCAGGTGACTACTGCCGGGCTTAGCTATTCTCCTTGGTAAAAGATTATCGAACAACATCCGGATCTTTCTTCCAAATAGTACTTCTGTGGGCGATTTCCCATCAGGGGCGTTTGGGTTCGGAGCGTTCCGATACATGCATAGGTAAGATTGTATTGCATCCTGTGAAGCCCTTATTTGGCCTACTTTACAGAGTGCACGTTTGAACGTATCCACGTAGATTTCCGCCTGTCCGTTTGGGTATGAATTGATAAAACGAGACGGGGCATCCGCTTGACCGATTAGTTGCGTAGGCTTATACTGTATGCTGAAGTCATACGCCAGTGGTATGGTCGCCCATCGTTGCAATCGGTTTGCCATAAAAACTGGAATTCCTTTCTTTCACCCGAATATCGACAGAAGTGGCTTGTGGTCAGTCAGGAGCGTGAAATGTCTGCCACACAGCATCTTATGGAACCGTTTCATTGCGAAAACGATCGCTAGCGCTTCCTCTATCTGGCTATAGTTCTTTTCAGCTGCCGTTAGTGACCATGCTGCGTGCGCAATAACCTTCTCTTCTCCATGCGGAAAAACGTGGGAGATATCTGCACCGACACCATGCTTGGTAGCATCCGTAGCAATGATAATTTTGAAATTCGGATTGAAGTGAGTCAAGAGTAGATCAGAAGTGAGAGCTGCTTTGACTGCATCAAAAGACTGCTGGCACTCCTTCGTCCATTTCCAACCCTTGTCTTTTGTCAGTAGCTAGTTCAGCGGACCTCTGGTTTGGTGAAGGCTTGTTAGGAAAGCGCTATAATGGCTAACGAGCCCAAGGAACGAGCGGAGCTCTGCAATGTCTTCTGGGGCTACATCTTTTTGATGGTTTCACTATCGGCAGGATCCGCACCCCGGCCATGTTTGTCGATAATAAACCCAAGTAATTTGACACTTTCTAATGGGAACTTACATTTTTCAGCCCGTAGTCGGAATCCAGCTTCTTGGAGACGCGAAAGCACGCTCTCCAGTGTCTGTATCAAGTTTTACGGATCTGAGCCCATAATCAACTTGTCATCCAGGTATACTGCGGTATTTGGGATATCGCTCAGCAGGGTATCTATTATTTGTTGGAAATGGCCGGTGCGGTTTTCACTCCGAACGGCAACCGGTTGTACTGAAAAAAATCCGAGGTGGGTATTTACTGTCAGTAATGTTCTGCACTGATGGGCAACTGAGATTTTCAGATACGCACCAGCTAGGTCAAGTTTTGCGGAACATTTTCCCCCATTGAATTTGCTGAACAGATCTTCTAGTACCTGCAGGGGATACTGACGATCTTCCAAGGCAGAATTCAAACCTTTCGAGAAATCAGCACAAATACGGACTTTACTGTTTCTTTACTTTCCCACCGCGATAGGTGCTGCCCATTCTGTATAGTGAACTCGTTCGATTATCCCTTCAGATTGTAGTCGGTTTAACTCTACTTCCACTAAGGACTGGGTTGCGTAGGCCACCGGGCGTCTTGGTCTAAAGACTGGCTTGGCGTCTGGTTTAAGGTTCAATGCAGCAGTAGCTATGTTGCAACATCCGAGGCGAGGTTGGAACAACGCATCGTGACCTCGTTTTATCTCGGTACTCTGACTTTGCAACATCGGCTTGAAGTCGACGGTTGCGACAGCAGATTGACTTACGGTGGCTGACATATACTGTTCACTGATTGATCAAGCAGTTTCAGTTCATCCATCCAGTCGAGCCCCAACAAATCTAACCCCGCCTGGTCTGTCACGAAACATGTCGTCTAGATTTGTTTATCGTGGAAGTTTACGTGACAATTTAGTTCACCACGAAATATTAACGTACCTCCTGAGGCATTCCGTGCCGTGTGGCCCGTTTGTATGTCGGTCGCCCCAGCATGCACCAAGTGTCGCGAGATATCAGGGTGATATCTGAAGCCGTGTCGATTTGTAACTTGACTTGAATGCCTTTGATTATCACAATTGTGTATTTGCGCTTGCTTGCCCCATCAACCTTGAAAGTTGCGGTGATAGATCTGGTAAAATTGGGACGCCGGAACGATGTGGCATTGTTACCCATCTTCTTGGCCAAAATTGGACGACTCGCCAGTCAACATGGCTCCTTATGCCCTTTTCTGCCGCAACGGTTACAAGTGTGAGTTTTGAATGGGCACTCGCTGGCAAAATGCCACTCTCTACAAAACCAACATGCCGAGGGAGGTTTAGAATGCGGCGAACTCACGTGGGGGGAGCCTTTTTGGTGAGTACGGCTGACTGCACAGACAAAATCTTGATTGTTCTGATTGGACAACTGCTGAATCATTGCGGTATCGTGCTCCAAATTCGTCATGCGTTAGCACTCACCGGTTACTTGCTGCAATGTGATACCCGGATTGCTCAATTTTCTTCAGTATTCTTGTTCGAATGTCGGCATCTTTGGATGTTTGTAGGCCACAAATGTATATGAGACATTTAAACTGATCACTTGTCATCTTGTGTAGTTGCGACCGTTCGCACTCTCGATTCACACGGCTGGAATAGTCGACCCAGTCTTCCTCTTCTATTTTTGTTATTGTCAGACACTTGTATCGGTTGTTGAACAAAGATATCTGCTCTCTGAAAATTTGCGACAGAACTGTGATTACTTCATCGAACGACAAATTGGTACCTTTTTTAGTTAAGATAAAATTGGCGAACTTCTCGTGTTCGGCAGCGCCTAGCTTCCGCAGCATTAGTCGAATCTTCTTTTCCGCTGGAAGGTTGGCGAAATCAACCCGGAACATGTCTTCATACTTGTGGAACCAAGAAACAAATGTTATGCCGGCATCAGCGTCAGAATGGAACTCACTGATCTGCTGAGTCAGGGTTTCTGGTGAGGGAGCACTTTCACTTGTCCGTAACGCTGGGCTTGACTGCACTGTCAGCTTCTGAGTTAGCTTCTCGATCAGCTTGGCCTGGGGTGCTTCAAACTGCGCCTTTTGTTGTTGTTGTTGTTGTTGTTGTTGTTGCAAAAGCGTCTCCAATCGTTCAAAGCTGATTGCGATTTCTGAGTTCGGTTGAACTCGCGTCGCGACTGTTATAACGCTTCTTCTTTCTCTCTGCCACTGACAACTGTTGTACTGCTGCTAGCTGCCCTATGAGACTGCGACTGTCTGACTTCTCAGTCACGCGCCCAGCCAACCGAAGGAATACGAAAGGCCAGAACCCGGTAGACAGAGTGTATCTATAGGATAGGTTAACTCTATTTATTGGTAAGCGAAACATGCTAATTTAGGAGGTCAAGGTCGCTCACTATTCCGCGTCTGGTTTTCAGCCAGTGTGAGTGAGTTCCACTTCATGGGTTCATCATATTGACGGAATAGTTGGATTCCTTTGACGCTGGCTGGTATTTGCTGGCCGATCAATTCTCACTCGACTCCCAAATTCAGCTCCGCTTGTGTCTCTATTAATCAGGCACATGGCCGTTGAATGTTGGAACAGATAGAGGGTGGCTCGTATAAATCACATTTAGATCAGCTATGTTAAAAGTCTCTGCAGCGTGGTATCAGTCTGCGTTTACAGATCTGCTTCGTTGTTGCCCTTGAAAGGAAGTTGTTTCTTTTTAACCGTAATCGATGGAACTTAAGTCATGTGATATGCACTTGTGAGGCACTTTCCTGCTTGCAGTCTTTGTGGTTCGTTACCTACGGTTGTCGGCCACCCGCCGACATACGGTTAGCTCTAGTTCATAATCACCATTTACCAAAGCTGGATGTTCGCGTCCTTAGTACCATAAGTCAACTCAACAGTTTCCGTCGCACTGAGTATGTACAGTGCATTATACCAGAAATTTACGATCCGTATATCATCTATGCGATATCGTAATTCCATTGTTGCTCTGAGGTGCTTTTATCCCACTATCTCTAGCATTGTCTGACCGCTTGACTACACCACGTGCCGACTTTGTTCTTAACAATACACGTTCGCTTATTGGAGCGTAATTTGAATACTTCACGCTGTTCTATACTTCCCTACAGTTAATCGTGCCGGACTGATCGTCGGCTGAAGCCTGATAAGCTTTTCGATACGTCCAGACACCGACCCGTCTCTGGATTTGCTCGTAGCTCGGTATCTGCTAGCAAGCTGCTTGCTGTCACGCACTGAAGATGTCGCCTCGGTTAATGGCGAAACGTCTGCCATCAAATCGCTCAGCTCCGAAGACAAATCAAAGCTTCAATCGCCAATTCGTGCTACTAGTGTTCACAACTGTTGCCAACCCTCTCAAACTATCGTACGTTTTATGCGTTCACTCCGATTGACAGGACAGTAGCAACAGTGAATGTATTCAAGAGGGCGTTCAGTTCGGTTGGAGTATTGCGATCAACAAAGTCATGGAGACTGCGTTCATTGGACACGACCTGTAAGGTTAGAGCTGCTCCCATGTGACCGATTTCTTGACTTGGAGTACGACGACGACATTGCCCTTATCTGTGACAGCTCCCAAGCGTTCCAAGTAGAAGTGGACAAATTAGCATTGGCTGTCAATCGTTTTGTTCTGTGCTTTGCGCCCTCGAAACGCAAGGTCCTTCAAGATTTTCAGGGATCCATCCCTGCACTGACCCTTGGTAGTGATCAGCTAGAAGTCGTCGAGGGCGCGGGTTCGAGTCTGCATATGGACCGGGTGACCCTCGCAGGATTCTTTACTCTTATTTGATAAGGGGTGTTTCCGCAGCGGCGGTACTGCGTACAGTCGATGGCTTTTCTTTCCTCGTTAAGGAATTCAAGTGTCTGGACAGCTGCATTAGCACCCGTGCGATCGGTGATGAGATCTTGAACCGCATAAAAAAGCTCGAGGCTTTTGCCAATCTCCGCAACCTGTGGCGTCAGCGCGACATCACTCTCATCTTGAGGGTCAGAGTTTACAGCGCGGCTGTCCGTTCAATCCTGCTGTACGGTTGCGAAACCTGGCCGATCAAGTCGACAGATCTATAGAGGCTAGTTACTTTCGAGCATCGCTGCCTTCGCAGCTTAGCTAATGTCTGGTGGGAACACCACGTGAGCAATGAGCGTGTTCGACGTCGCGTATTTGGTGCAGGAGGAGCGAGTGAACTGCTCAGTACCGTTTTTTCACACGCCAGACTCCGATGGCTGGGCCACGTGTTGCGTATGCCAGCACACTGATTCCCGCGACGTGCGTTGGTTACGCGCCGAGGTGTGGATGGAAGAAGAGGAGTGGAGGCCAAGCGATGACTTGGTCAAGGGGAATGAAACCCTCACTTCGAATTTGGCGTCGGTTGGTGTCTGCCGGGCTGCGTACCGAGGGACCATGAGCGCGTCTGATTGGGTACACTAGTTAACATGGCAAGGTGCCGACCTCAGCGGCGTTTTTGTTGTGTGTTTCTTTTTCCCTCATCCTGCTTATCTTCCCCCTCCAACCACGATCTCTTTTGTAGCATGATATGCATGTCACATTTTCGTGTATCATCTTTTTGTATTGCGGCACAATAGTTCAAGTGTGTTTTTCTCACCTTCAGCTAATGTGTAACGATGATGACGATGGTTACGCTCTGTGCACTTAACTGCAACGACTCGCGTCACCAGCGTAGCAGTGGTTATGAAGTGTAAGAAAATTTGGTTTGAACATCAACACGATGCCAAGAAATGAGGTTAGGATAAAGATTGCGCAGAGTTAATCAGAAAACGTTTTAATCCATTTGCTGCTGGTGTCGTTTGTAAGGACACATTCTTAAATGTGACTTAAGCATTGGTTTTCTTGTGACAAACTTGGATTGGCCGACCTGATTCCAGACTAATAACTATTAGCGTCTTGTGAAATTCAAGTCAAGAAATGAAGATTATTTTCTTGCTTTGAATCGTATTTTAAAACGTATTAGAAAACGTCAGCATTTATATAAATTCAGGATCGTCAGTGCGCCGCGTCGGATAGGGTTTCCCATCTTTGATAAGGCTAGCGCCTATAAGTTGCTTGCTTCTGTCATCCTGCGTAGATACGAAGGACCTCGCGGCATCTGTAACCTGCAAGCGACTGGTGGCTTCGCAACGAATCGGCAGTGCAGCCTTACCTTCTCACTTTCCATAGACTGTCAGACGGTCGTTCAAGCCGAATTCTTGAGGATTACACCGTTTCGTCGAACTCTAGGCTGCATTGATCACTTCTTCGCTTTGCGCCGGTTATTGAAGCGCCGCCATGTATATATGGATGACCCAGCTTAGCTTCTCTAACTCTAAGGTTTCTTCAGTTCGATGGATCGATGTGCCCTTCACGATTGTTTGACTAAGTTGAATTAGTATAATCCAGGCACTGAAATATGGTGGATCCAGTTACCACGACTCACGTATATGAAATCAGGAACTAAGTAAAATGAGAACTAATAGCTACATGCAAAAAGCCATATACAGGAGCGCCACTGACTGTGTGACTATCATGTCCGTTAGAATCTTTAGTCACTGGTGGGCACCATCCCGGTGTCCCCATCTACGCAGACAGCACGCACTGGCCTGATCAGGTCTCTCAATCATTTACTCCATGCCCTTATGTCACCTCATTAACTGGCCACCTCGCGGTTTCGCTCAACTTGTTGCAGTGACAACGGATGATACACACCGAGGAAATTGATCAACGGGCATACCGATGACGTGACCTAGCCAACGTAAGTGGTTCAAGTTCAACAGACACTCATGTGAGACATCAACTTGATTGGCAGTAACCAACTGGCGGATCTCAGCATTGCTCATTCTGGGTTCCCACCAAATTTGATCTTGAGATGGATCATTGGTTTACCACCTGATAACAACACAGTTAATTAGAGGGATCGGTCAGCCTATTGGTATCCAGCATACGGTGCTTTGGTTTCTAGGAACCGCCAAAACGTGTGCAATTGTTACGCAGATAGGAATGTGATCTGAGCCCGAATGAGCCAAATTCATGTACAGTCCTACATGCTGTTCATCCATCTGAAGTTGATCAAGTTTTATTCGATCTGTGACCACGCTTGCTTTCGCTAAGAGAAATACCAAGTGGCTGAACGTCTCCTTGTGTGCCTGATATTGCTACTTGAGAGAAAGACGGTTAGTTTCTGTTATCACTACGACCCTTGTCAAGGTCGTGACGGTCACTAAGATGACGTTCGCATTTCCGCAAGTGACTAAAAAGGCATCAGCAATACCCCCGGTACGCAGTACCGACGCTTCGCTGCCACACAACCATCACCGGTCGCACGTGGGATAAGCATACTGTGAGGGTCGCCCTGCTCCTACGCAGGCTCGAACCCGCGCCGTCAGATTACAAGACAAGCTTGTCACCTTTAGGCTACGGGCCGGCAGGTGACTAACCATTGCATTGAACGCTCCAATGCTTTTGGAGTCCTCGATAAAATTCACCTCTAACCGCCGCACAGCTTCAGTCTGTTAGAGCTTATGCGAAGTCTACGAACAAATTACGTCTCTCCACCATGTCTGTTGAACCTGCATGAGCCTTAAAGCCGAATCGCACGTAGTCGGCTGCCAATCCGGTACCACTCGAGTATCGAGGTGTCAGCTTTATCGCTCAGTGCGATGCCGACACCAACCAACCCAACTGCAGCTGCTTTCTCTAACCACACAGGAACAGGAAATATTTAGTACAGGGATTGGCAAGATATATCTACACGAGCGCCGCGCTTAAGTCCTGTAGCCGCGTCTCCGAAAGACGAAACATTGATGGCTACGGATTTCAGATTATGCACAGATTGCTCTACTTTCCAATCTGCTTAAAAACTCATGTCTTGTAAGTCACTGGCCGGAATGAAGTTCAGAGTCGGAGAGCAACTGGGTGGACTCTGGTATCAGCGAAACTGCTTTTGAAAGTAGGCTCAAAGGAGTGAGAACTAGTAACAAAAATTTTGAGTGCGATAGTGGTGGATGAGCAGTAAAGTACTAATGAGCGGAAGAGTGCAAGGAGTACGACACAGTGGTCGTTGCAGAATCCATGGTTTTTTCATAGCGCATCATAATTCCCGATCGTCCAAACCAAAGTAGGGCATTTGATTTAAGGAATATCAACCTGAGTGTTTGGC
>CALYDF020001174.1:0-29577 GCA_944474145.2 Dicrocoelium dendriticum
GATTTCCCATCTAATTAAGCCAATAAATGGAAGTGATCTTGGCGATTGGAACAATCAAATGGCTCGTTGAAGTGAACGCATCGTCTCGCACTGTCGCGATCAAGTGCCCTTAAAACAGCAGGCAAAGACCCGTCTTTCACTATTGTGTTTTCCACAGTAGATTGATGTGGCCAGACAAATCTGAACAACTGATTGCACTCAGTAGACAATGTCCCAACGGTTATAATGCAACTTGCATTAATCCCTGGGTGCATGAGCACACGCGTCGTGGATGTGTGCATTCAACCCACCTCCCAAATGCAGGAGCATTCTGTGTGCAAGTATTCCCAACCCCAAAACCCCACAATCATCCCACTGCTCTTCTTCTGCTAACCAATCGGTCACACCGTCGGAAAAGAACCTTAGGACAACATACTATGCGACTTGTTTGTGAGGTTCAGTTTTGTGGGTCTCCCACTTGTTTCCTTCATTTTGATGGTTACGACATAAAAGCACCTAGTGGTCACTGCCGTGCGCATAGGTATTTCCACCATGACACTCACTGCCTGCATAACAGTGATCGTGCACGGGTGTGAACATCCACAACGTCTACACAGCGCTACTCACAGACTCCCAGTTGCCAGTTTGAGCATTATGACGGATGGTGCTGTGTGAGTATGACATGGCTGATGGTATACTAACGGGTGTCGGCATCCAATCGCAGCTGTCGTCCAAACATGCAGCCACAAACTTAGATGAACTTCTGGCCGTTGAATGCCACAGAGAAACCATCCAACTGTTCGCGAAACTGGGTGCTCAGATTTGTGTATATGTAGCAGTTGTGGGGTAATTATGCTAAAGTTATTTGCTATGTTGATGCAATGGTGACAACATTCCGCCGAGTCTAAATATGAGGGACTAACCATCATCTTCATCTTACTATTCTTACCATGGTGATGTAATTGGTCGGAGCAGTAGTATGTTTCCTTGAAAGCCACCGACGGATCGAATCTAATAAGAGAATTCGAAATCACTAACTATTTGGAAGTGGCGCATTATAACTAAGTTTTCAGTTAATTGGACGTGATCGTTTCTTTGAAGTACTCTCATCATGGATCTCATTGCTCTTAACTTATGATCATTGCACAAATAACCATAGGTATAACAGCTAGACATAAATACAAGCGCGGAGGTGGTCCCAAATGTACGGGGGAATACTCGTAAGTAATGTCAGCTGGAAACGTTCACAGCCGGAACGAGACGAACAGATACAAGTGAACTTGGGACATCTCGAACGCACCATTTCGGAGAGGGTCTACATTGTTAATGTGACCGACATCGCTGCATCCACATAAGCCAAGGATATCCGATGTCCGACCCGCAGGCAAAACACGGTCAGCGTTGACATTTCAACTGGCCCGCGTCCAAATCATGAATTAATAAATTCAAGCTTTGATATTTAATATATTAAATACTATATAGCTTACAACAAATTAGGGATGTCGTCAGTGCAAAATACATGTACAAACGCGATTCGGACGTTTGATCAACTTGCTACTATGTCACCCGAATCACTCGTTTTTGCACCTACACTAGCCATATTTAAAAGTCGGATGGGCGACTTAATCAACCACGTGCATTTTGTTACTTAGCACTATCTCTCTGTACTACTCAAGGGAAATACGTCGGATTTATTATCTATCGCCTTTTGGCTTTGTGGAACCATGCCGAGTGCAGAGCTACTGCTGTTTTAATCAACGATTGTCAATAAGCCATCAGACCACAAAACCGTGATTGTAAAGCGGTGCTTCCTATTGATGTATCCTGTTTCACGTACCTTCCCTTTTCATGAGCCCACCGCCTTCATGACATCCACGACCCGCACCGGATAAAACTGAGGTTGCTCGTGTTCTACTAGGAAACGACAACGAAACCTCCGCAAAGTCTTCCCAAACATTGACAACCCTGCATGCGTGAACATGGCGCACATGCAAACACGATCCGTTCCTCTGTGGGCACGGTTACTCGGTAACATATATACTCCATATACACTATACGCTGTATATGCACTACTACTTTTATTAGTAGTATGAAGTCCTTGTTCATTTCTCACCTCCAAATAAAATTGTGTATTATCAGCATAAAACGCACACTGAGTGAAGCGGTGGATGCCATGTGGAGAGCGCGAGATTGTTGGTGTGCGCGACCATTACACAATCCATGCAGCTTTGTGTGTGATGGAGTGTGGGTTATCCTTACGGCTTGTTGCCAGCACACGAACTTTACGATCGTTCCTTCGGTATTCCAACCAGGTGCCTGAGACACGCCTCGTACGTAGGTGTTCAAGCTAATCCAACTCACAACTGTTCTTTTCGTACTGGTGACGTAACTACGGATGCAATGAACCTACCCGAAAAAGCCACTTGTGAGAAGCTGGTCAAATAGGTAACAGATAGTGATATCGGACAATTCTGCATATCACTTTCGCCACGGAAAACTCAGTGCAGATGTTTTCTTCTAGGTTTATGGAGTCCAACGGCGTGTCTTGTGCAATAAAGTGCTTCCGGTCAATTTAATGTTCCCTGGTAAAACTGCGACGGCAATTTAGGAAAAAGTGTATGCGGACTGTAAAGACAGAAAAAGGTGTACGATTAGTGCATGTGAGATGAACTGCTGAACACCCAAAAATATACGCTTAACGCATCTGGGAAGGTCATTCCAATGGTTAGGGATGCACATTACTTAGTTATGGTATTTTATAAACAAGAGAAGCTTGCATAATGGCGAAGAAACTTAGCAAACCATATGCAGTTGGAATGGCCAAATGCATGCTGGGTAAAAAAAGCAGCAAAGCAATTGACTGTAATCCATCAACATACAATGTCTCGAAGAATTAGGACACTAGCAACTGCTGTTGAGGATGAGTTAACCTCACGCATCGGGTATACTCATTTCGCTTCAAATGGATGAATCGATAGGTGTGGCAAGAATTTCCGGGCTACTTGTGGCGGTAAGCTACAAACATCAATCATGTCTGGATGCAATCATGCTTTTATGCGAACTTCTACCGAGGAACTCTAGTGGCACTGAGATATTCAACATCGTGAGCAATTTGATACACGACAGTAACATTCCATGGGACAACTCCATGGATATTTGCACTGATAGTGTCAAAGCTTTGATAGGAAATGTTGCTGGTGTTGGGACGAGTATCAAAACCTTTGCAGAAACCTGGATCTCCAGCCAATGTATTCGCCATCGACATCAATTGCCGTAAGAAAAAGGCTACCCTATCCCAAAGCGGTCCTCGATAGGACAGTGAACATAATTGATTTCTTTAAAATTACGTCTCTGAGCAGCCAGTTGTGCAAGATGCTATGTGACGATATGGGAAATATTCACACATATTTACTGATTCACACTATAAGATTACTGTAAATGACTTCATAATGACCAAATATTAACGCGTTTTTATAAATATCGTCTCTTTCTTCATGAATCATCAATTTGATTTACAGTTTCGGATGACTGATACAACGCGGTTGCCAAGAATAGCCAATTTGTGAGATAACTTTGTAAAAATTAATGACTTGTACGTCGCATTACAAGGAAGATCCACGACCATATTCAGTGCAAAGGATAATATCCTAGGTTTTAAAGGAAAGTTAACTTACAGCGATATCTGTTTACAATGGGGACCTCAACTGCTTTCAGGCATTAGAACCCATTTTAGGAGAGATAAACGGAGGCACAGAACTGCCGAAGGTTCTTTCTGAGGAAATTGTGCGAAATTGGAAGATCTAAAAGAATGCTTCCTTCATTTATTCCCTCTGAAATGAGGAAAAATAAAAATAATTCGCATGAGTTGAGAACCCATTTGCTTACAAGAAAAAGTCTCCTGCTTCCACATCTCTTCAGTGGAACAATATCCACCGGCAGCATATCAGAATTCTCTCTCCAGCAAGACCTTCACAAGTTTTTGTTTTCTGATTTCTGTTGTAATACACAAGAACAGAACTTTGTCCTATCGAAGACAATTGTCACCGTGCTTCTCTCATTTACCACAGTAGCTGTGTGAAAGTGAATATTCACATCATAACTATACGAAAATAATGTCCAGCAATCTATTTGATGCGGGACCATATAGGATGTTATCGCGTTCCTCAATAACAGCAAACATCAAAGAAGCCAGTGCAGCATGTTGGAAACAATTTCAGATCATACATTAAGGAGTTATGAACGTTGAAATTTGAAAATAATTTAATATCTCTGATATTTTAAACATTATTTAATTCGTGTTTATTCAGTGTACAATAATGAACGTTTTCAGGACACACTGCCTCAACCTCATTTGACTAGTGCCTAGTCCTGTGGTTGGCAATATTTCAAGATATTTGCCTTGAGCGGTTCCATTAAAATTTGGTTCAAGACCCCAAAATTATGTGATCCTGCTCTGCACATCCGCATTGCAGTTGGTACAAGCCAATAAAATGATCCACAATTCGCAATGCGCAGCTTTATTATTTTAATGCCTAATGGCTTACACAGGTCTTGATACGTCAGCCTAAAGGTGGGCTAATCAGAGGCGGAGTTGTTTGCTTTTTCTCTAAATATTGTCAGCGTGATTTAACAGCCGTCAAACAGAAAAGGTAAAAAGCGGGAATGCCAGAGAACTACTGAAAGGGTACTGTTAACGACAAATCGGTTAATAAATAAATAAATAAATAAATAAATGATATATTTCTCGACATGCGCGACACAGGCAGACTACGAGTCTGATCATGTGGTACAACAAATTCGGGTAGTGGAGAGGGATATTCAGTGATCTATTGTGTTCACATAGGAATGATTCAATGCTAAATCAATTAAAAATAGTAAAGGAGTAAGAGTAGTAGAAGTTGAGAGTAAGAATAAAAGTAGATATAAACTGTCAGTTTAATTAGAGAAATACGACCCATCATGAAACCGTCTCCCGGAGACCTGCTTCCACACTTCTCTTCCACATCTCATCTGGCCATGTGCTATTGTGGCGTTATATGGATACAGTTATGTGGGGGCTTGTGATATATATTAAGCTCTCCCCATCGTATAGCCATCTTTTATCTGATTTCTTTCCAGTACTGTGTTGTGGGGGCCTGTGTTCAATGAAAAGCTCTCCCCATCATACAGCTATCTTTTAGCTGATTCAATTCCAGCACTGTACTGTGGGGGCCTGTGTTTCATATTAAGCTCTCTCCATCGCACAGCCATCATTTGGCTGATTCTAATCAAGCACTTGTAATATGTGCCAGTGAGTTTGTGATGACTCATACTGCATGAGTGTGCTGCATTTTTTCGGAAGCGTCTATCCATAGCCTCGGGAGATTGGCCCAATCCTGGCCAACACTGGAAGGAGAGAAATAAGCAAATAAAAGTGGGTGCACGTACAGTAACGTGAAATGCTAGATTTTCGTCCGACGTTGTTCGATTCAGATTGTACAAGTTTCACTGGTAACTGATAACCTCAGGAATATACATGCTTTTTACAGAAAAGGAGAAGAATTTTCGGAGGAAATAGTAAGATAGCTCCAGCAGTTGTCGGAGATCAAAATGGGAAAATTGGTGATGCGAAATAATTTGGTATGGTACTGAGAAATGTTGTATGTACGCATGGTATTTTTCAGGGAGGGAGAGAAAACTGTACGCAAAGTAAAGTAAGATAACCGTCGTTCCAACTGTTCAGCTGTGTGCGGTAAGAGGAGAAGCTGATTTCGATGAGGGGATTTGTTCAAAGTGAACGTAAGGGTGGAAGATCATGGTAGGTTTCCGGAAGGTGTTATCAAATGGATCCAGTCCAAAAGCAGAAGGAATAAATCAACATTGATTTCGCTGAGCACGTAACACAGCAGCTCGTACCTAAGGGAGGGGGCCAGGGGAAGAGATAAGTAGAAGATAATTAGCGTTGCAGAACAAGTGCGAAATAATTTGCTCGAGAGGAACTCTAGGGCACATTTCCGTCTTGGTGAGTGTGAACTTCATTGTTAATCAGGATATTTTTGCCTTTAGAAAACACGTTATTGCTACTGATAAATTTGGGGAGGGCAGTAAGATCGGACAACAGGAGAATAAAAAGATCCCCTGATATTGATACTATATCCATTTTGCTCCTATTTCGTATGGGGATTCACTTGTCAAGGTAGGTTGCAATATACCGATCGCTGTTTCGACGTTTAGAAAGGAATGTATAACGTGTCGGAACTTTATCCCTGACTGGATTGCACGTATCTCAGATGGAAGCCTGTTCCACAATATGGAGTACCGATTTAGGAAAATGTTGTCAGACAGTTTCGTTCGTGATCTTTTCACTTTTACTTTATTGTGATTGTTATTTCGGGTGCGATAATTTGATAATTCTGCCCGTTGTACCGATGGGCGTGAAGAATGTATTTTTTGGGTAATTGTATCAAAGAAGATGAAAAGGTTAAGTTTCATTCTTCGCAGCCACAGTGGATCAAGTTTTAAGGCAACGCAACGATCCATGTAAGATAGGGTGGTGGAATAGCCTAGAAGACGCTTAATAAATGATCTTTGAACACCTTCCAATGCCATACGATCACTCACTCTAGAATTACAGTAGGTGATGGAGCCATATTCAAGCAGCGGGCGCGTTTTTATTCTATACATGGTATTAATGGATTCTTTTAAGTTAAATGTTTTGAACAAAAGCCCAACGCTTCGGCGGGCTTGAGCTGCGGTGTGTCCTGCGTGTTCGGAAAAGTTAAGGGTGCTCGAGTAGTGGATCCCTAGGTCACGGATAGTGTGGCAGTGAGACAGTGGTTTACCATCTATAGTTAGTGAACCTGGTGTGATGTCACGTCTGTAGGATACCACGTGGCATTTATCAGTAGAGAATGTCATCATCCATTTGGAACTCCATGAGTCCAGTGTACGTAAGTCATGCTGGATTTCGCTAAGCGTATCACTGACCTCAGTTGGATTAAAAGTGTAAACAATTTTGATGTCATCGGCAAACAGGAAAGGTTTGCCGGAGGCAAAGACATCAAAAATATCATTTACGTAAAGTAGGAATAAAAAGGGTCCCAGAACACTACCTTGTATCACACCACTGGTGACAGGCTTTGGCGTGCTTGTTTCATGCTCGATCTGAACAACCTGGGTTCTATTAGTTAGGTAAGAGTCAAACCATGAAAGCAGAGGGTTGTTTATGCCATATGCAGTTAGTTTGGATAAGAGGTGGTTATGAGGGACACGATCAAATGCTTTGTGCATATCTAGGTAGATGACTATCGCTGATGAACCGTCATCGAGCGAAGTAGTCAGAAGACTGAGAAAGTCTATCTGACATGTTATGCAGGATCGCGTGCTTAGGAAGCCGTGTTGTGAGGTGTTGATAAGATTTCGCGACATCATGAAGTCCACAGTTTTGGACTTTATGTGACGCTCCATCATTTTAGAGAGGATAGAAGTATGGCTTATTGGGCGGTAGTTGCTCATTTCATGCACAGAGCCTGACTTGTAGCGAGGAATGACTACAGCCGTCTTCCACTGTGATGGCACGGTACCGGTGTTCATGGATAGAGAAAAAAGATTCAAAAGTAGTACAGGGAAGTCAGATCCACCGTATTTTATAAGCGTTGGTGGTAATTTGTCAGGTCCGGCATGCCATGATGACTTCGTAGAGGTGATAAGTCGATTTATATCACGAAGTTCAAAATCAACTGTGCAGATCTTGTCATCAGTAAGCAGAGGGATAATGTGCGAGGGAGCCGCAGCAGCGGTATTAAAAGTAGAACAAAAGTAATTATTGAAATCCCTGCTTATTTTAGCTGGATTGTTAGTTATTTGGTTACCAGAAATCAGGATGGATGGGGTTTCCGTATTCTTGTTTCTATATTTCATCAGCTTGGTGAGTTCTAGGTTTTTATTCATGCTATTTAGCGCCCGTCTTTCTACGTCCATAAGGCTGATATGCCGAAGTCTGTCAAGTTGAGCAAGGATTTTCTGTTGTAGCAATACTAGGGAGAAGTCATTTGCTTTTAAGTAGTAATTTCGGAGTCGTGCAAGTTTGCGTGAAAAATTTCCGGGGGTAGACTCTAATTTTATTTTTCTGGAATGACGGCAATAATTCAGTGGTATTAGAGCATCTAGACACATCTCAATGTTCTTGTAGAACTCATCGGCTGCCACTTGTGGATCATTGGTTAGGAAGAAATTTTCCCAGTGCAAGGATCTCGGAAGGGCGGAAAGCGATTCCATGTGTAACAAATTGTATGGTCGGTAGAGGACGGCAGGTTTAGTCGGGGTAGGATCAGAAAATGGCTTATCGAAGGTGAGTTGGACCATCTTGTGATCGCTTCCAGGGAAATTGTCTAGAACAACAGCAGAAACGTTGGATAGGCCTAGCGTAAGGAATAAATCGAGAGTGTGGTTTCCCCTGGTGGGTGAATGGACATGTTGTGTCCATCCATATACATGTAAAGAAGACATCAGTCTCGAATATTTAGTAGGTGCGGCGCACGATCTCCAGTCAATATCAGGCATATTGAAATCTCCTCCTAATACTTTACATTTAACTGGTAATTCTGCTAAGTAGCAAAACAAGCGTTCCAATGTTCGTAAGTCATCCTTACTGGGATTCGGAGGGGAGTAAATGCAACCCAAAACCATCGAGGTTCTACCTAGAGTAACATGTGCAATTATGCTGTCAATATCGCTGTCTGAAAGGGAAGCGCACAGCAGTGATGCTTGGAAGTTATTTGATATATAAATGATGCAACCGCCACCAGGTGCTGAGGTTCGACACGCGAAAAAACTATGATATTTATCAATGTGATAGCAAGACTGCGGAGTTTCGCTTGTGAACCATGTCTCTGTAGCTAGGATAAAGTCAGGTTGAAAGAGAGACACCATGGAGCGAAGAGTGGGCATCTTATTTCGAAGTGAGCGAGCATTGAAGAGAAGCGACTTGGTGGATTGTGACTGGATATGTAGACACGCTAACTGGTTGAATAAGTTGGGGTAAATATCTGACGATGTGTCATCATAAGTTGAGGTGGAAGGAGTGGGGTAATTTTGAGCTGGAGTGGAAATGGATGATGATGGTGCAGGAATAACTACCAAATTTAAGTCTGAATACTTTTGAGAAAGTTCAGAAAAAGGTTGAAGGCTTGTTGGGGAGGGGTGACACTGAGTTTCCTCCCCAGGTCTACAAAAATAGACAGCTCATTCAGTCTATCAGGGATATAAGTAGGATTGCCATTGCGGGAAGGGTCAATAGGTAAGCATGGTGCACCAAGAATGGATGCAGCAGACGTTTTCGGGTGGACAGAAACATAGGGTCGAGCAAGTAACCTACTGAAGTAAATGTTTGATAAGTAAGGAACTGTTCGAATAGCACTTAGCTTACTAACAAGCGATTCCAACGTGGGCTGGTCGACAGAGGTAAATCTGACTGGTGCTGGGTAGGCCTGTATCCTCTTGGGCACTCTAATAGCATTAAACATGTGAGATTTCACATTAGCCACTTTACCTAAAGTTGTAACGACGTCAATGAGATCAGTAGAGTCAGGAATATTGAAAGCAAGGAGACTGTAAACTAATGGTTTCTTTAAAAAAAAAAAAAAAAAGGCAATTTTATTGGGCGATGGGGTTTGAACTGGTTTAACCACGAGAACTGCAGGTGTGGCTGTAAGTTTGTGGGAAATAGGGTGATCCTGAGTATCAGCCGAGTCAAGATTTTGGGTGGTAGGATCAGAAGAACCCTCGTTCAGTGAAGATGGATTGCTAGATACGGGATTTTTATCTCCAGCTAGTGGCTCGTTTGTTTGCTGCGTATCAATTACTCTAGGTCTTTCGTCGTCAAGGAAAGCAGTCAGGTCTCTGGTCACAATGCTGGTCAAGTCTAAATCGACAAGGGAGTTAGTGATCTGTGGCTGCTGTACATAACTGTCCCCTGGATGTGATATCGCAGGTTGATAGCGACGGTGGCGCT
Source organism: Dicrocoelium dendriticum (assembly GCA_944474145.2). Classification (NCBI taxonomy): domain Eukaryota; kingdom Metazoa; phylum Platyhelminthes; class Trematoda; order Plagiorchiida; family Dicrocoeliidae; genus Dicrocoelium; species Dicrocoelium dendriticum. The sequence continues at coordinate 9,971 of CALYDF020001174.1, forward strand.
TTGTTTTAAAAATCATAGGCTCTAAATTATCCGCTGCAAGTAGCGTTGTTAGTGGAGAGTCGAGGGGGCATATTATACTTATGGACTGGTTATGGATGTCATTGTGTGTAGGTAACCTTAATGTTGGGGTGTCATTTTGGCAGTTGGGAACGAGACTAGCAACGGTTGTAGATGTGACCCCATTTGAGGGTAACGAGTCGCGTCGAGAGATAAGGTCAGAATCTCCATGCAGGAGTAATCTTTGTAAAGGTGTTCTGTCAGCGATTACTCTCAGAATCTTAAAGGTAGTGTTGGCAGCAATTAGATCATGTCTGCTTTTAAACTCACTAGCGGTTAAAGCGCTATTAAATTTGAATAGGATTGGACACGAGTAGCGCTGGACTTTCTTTCTGAGTCTTATGCAACTGCATTCCGTGCCAACCATGTTAGCAGCTTTAAGTGATAAATCTCGCAAGGCTGCAGACGGTATATTATCCGGGACATTAAAAACAACTGCATTTCTAGAACGATGCATCCTAGAGACTACTTCTGCTGCGATGGAATCGATAAGAGAACCTGCGGGTAACATATGCTCTACTTTGGGACTCAACGTCTTTTGCATTAGGGCAGTTATAGGTTCCAGTTCACGGAGGACAGTCAGAGAACTATCCATCGACAACATTTTCACTTTAAGCTGGGTGACTTCATCTTGGATGTTTTGCAAGTTAATAGGCTGAAACGGCAGAGCAGCTGGGCATAATTTTCCTTCTGCTGAATTATAAGGTCTCGCAGTTTTAGAAGTTGTCAGTGCTTTGCGAGTTTTAACAGTCACTTTACGCTTTGGTAATCGACACTTGATGGCAGGTATACTAACAGAACATGAGGCTTTAGTTTCATCATTGCTTACAGATTGGTTATAAGCTGGGAGGTTTGCGAGCTTTTTAATGCATTTCTCTCCATTCATTGTACTAATGGTGGAGCTTCTCGTTTTAACGTTGCTAACGAGCATCTTGTGATTAGCCGCTGGAGTTCAGGGCTTGTGATCTCAGTTAAGGTAAACCGGTTATTAGACTGGACTAAAATGGTTACTGTGTCACAAGGTCGATACAAACCAACCAGGTCGGTAATCACAAAGTGTTCCAAGGCGTTGTTTGTTAGTCAGTCGTCCTGTGCACACGTCCACTCTGTGCCGTGTCCCGACGCGTCAATCCGTTGGTTTTGGTGGGCGCACACGTACAGTTCAATCCGACAAAGAGTGCGGCGATTGACCGGTAGGATAGGTCCGCACGGAAGTTTGACTTGGGTGATAGTCCACGGGTTCGCTATGTCGTTTGGCGAAAGCAGGGAGAAGATGTAAGTGTTGGTAGCCGCTTTACAAAACTACCGATTTGGCTGGAATCGGTTTTGATGGATGGGCCTCGTGATATGCTTTCCAGTGATTATTCGAACCGCGATCGAAGTAACAAAAGCGTTGATTTTGTCCACTTCCGTTTACACCTGATCGCAGCAGAAATTGGGAATCAGCAGTAGGCGATTATCCGTTAGGAATACAGTCCAGAAAATTTGCGCACTGTGTACGCCCGATCAAGCCTGATCGAATGAGTGTACTCGGGTGAATATGCGATAAGAACTGGATTCAAGGACGACGAAAAGGTAGGAGCAGCGAATTCCGGCCGGCCGGCTGGTAGATGCACATGTGCACATGTCTACATGTGCACATGTTGTGGAACCTGAGCAACTCCGAGCGCAGTCGGGTCAATCCAAAAGTCAAAGCCAGAAGAGCTAAGGTGCTATTTACAAATGGTTAGACAACAATTTAATAACAAATCTCAAACAATTTCCAAGCCCAATGTGTACAATAATTCGGCTCTCAAATGCAACGTGGCGTTAACAGCAATGGTCAACGAATAAGCAGAATGAAGCGAAGCGGTACTAATGTCGGCGTGGTTTTAAAGCGAAATGATCAATCGTCAATCGATCAGCCAAGGAGCAGTGCACATGGAACGCGGGAGTAGCAAGCTAAAACACTAGAAAATGCAAAATGGGTAATCAAGGGCCAAACTTGAACGAGAAACATAGCAACTGCGGTTAGGTCATGCAAAGCCCAATATGCAATCAAGGTGATTGGTCATTTCGGGGTCAATCAGTAGGGGAAATCTCCAGATAGGTTGATCAAGTTAATTTGTCCGTCACAGGTATTAATGAAAACGCTAGGTTTTTTCGATGTAGCCTGAACTGTTGGAAGCAAGTGCTGGCACTGTTTAATCATGCAGGCACAGATGACCTACACCATGTTGATCCATCCATGTCTGCGCAAGGACAGGTATTGTGGGACAATTTGCAAAATTATGGCACAGTAATCAGGTGTTTTCTACACGACATCAAACCACTTTCCGTTCGTCTAGTAGTTTGCCAACGGAGTAGCACTATTCTGTTTCTTTCTCACGTGACACAAGCTGCGGTCAGAAATGTGCGCTATTTTTCCAGTTCCATCGATCGGATCGAATGTTCCGTTTTGGTGGCAAGGGGGCGAATTGTCTGTCTCTGCTACTGGGCATAGAAGGGCACATTTTTCGTGTATACTGTGTGGACTTGAAGCGAAAAACCAGTACACCAAAATTTAGCCTATTATACACTAACACGCAATTGTAATTCTCACGTTACTCGAATTAAGTAGCTACATTTGTTCGACCTTCCTCCTCTCAGTGGCTGCAATAATCCTTTCCAGTGACGGTGTTTACCCCTTCCCATATCTGCGTTATGAATATTTCATCGAAGTCCCGATAAATAAACGCCGAACTTTGCATTAGTACTCTTTATATCTCTGCAGTGCATCTTACTCGGGTGAATTTTCCGAGTCTCCAAGCATTGCACAATACGCACTTATCTACGGCGGGAATATCCCGGTAGATTGAACAACACAGATTTGTACCACAGTCATTTGTTTCATACACACATATTCTTGTTTCATTTATCCGAATCAACGTTCCACAGTTGCATTGATACATTTTGCTTGGCTCCATTGCAGTGGTAACGACTATGGGCACAGTGGGTTAGTGAGACAGTTGGAAGGCTGTTTTTCTAGTCGCAACATACAATGACTCAGTTGGAGTAGGCGCGCACACTTACCGCATTGGTAGACCAACAAGCATGATGAACATGCTCATGTTCGCGAAGTTAATTGCAACTCATGCCAACATCCACATTGATTGCATGTACGGGAGATGGATTTCGTCTATTAGTCGGCTTTCCACATCGGGTTCTCGCACGCGGTTATCAGCAGTAGGGCAACATATTTCGATTGGGCTGACCGAGAATCGCTGCAGCCAAGCAGCCTTCTGGACCACAGTTAAACAGGCAACCCACGGCTGTAGTTATTTCACACAATAGACTAGTTAAACATACCTAGTGGCTCACCGCTTGAGTCCAGACATACTGAGCAGTCGTTGCACTTGCTCATCAACAAGTGCGCTTTTGCGCACAATCGCCGCAACAGCGCGCCGGTGACATACCGCTGATTTATAAAAGAAGCATAAATCCCCCATCGTACCAAAGGGGACGCAACCAATGTCAAATAGCGCGATCTGCTGCATGAGACGCCGCCAAGCTGATTTCTATGGGTGGACGTGTTTTGTGCGTAAACAAGCATTACCCCACTTGTTGCCCGATGTCACATGTAACGCAGTGCTTGATCGCCAGACACATGGCAATAAAGGGGATGCCATAGAGAGTGCAAATGATACCAGTTAGCAGGATCACGAAACGCAACAGAACATCCAAACGAACCACATCCGCTGGAGTCTAGTTAACATCCTGTGCCTGATGAATGCGCAGAACCAACGCGAAACAAGAGTGCGCTTACACACTTCGGCGTTTTGTGTCGGACAGGGCAATACTACATCAAATGACCAGTCGTTAAATTGGAATTAAAAGACACCTTTGCAAAAACACAAGTTGAATATTCGTTGTTCACAGGAAGCGACTCATTTATATGTCCGGCAAATGCGTCCTCATCGACCATCTGGTCTAATCTGCATTGCATTTGAACATGGGAGTCGAACCAGAGGAGGACGGAGAATACAGTTCGTTTTGAAGGGCCAAAGCATTGAGGATCCAACCATGAGAGTGTCACTGCGGATTTAACACACTCTTAGGTTGGCTGGACCATCCACTTGTGTCGGGTCAGCTGAGAAGAACTACATGTGATACTGATGAAATGCACTCTTGTGATACAGGTTGTATGAGTGCATTCAGGGCATGTGCACCGGTCCACCGTATGAAAACGCTCTTACGCAAGCCTAGAGTACCTTGTTCTCATCGTGTGTGTTCCTGGTACAGTATTTAGGTTAACAAAAATTACACTTGTTGTCCTCAAAGTAGAAAGCTCTTGATTAGAACAGTAATTGCCGGTGTAAATTGCGTTGTGTGTCACCTTAAAATGCTACCGCTTCTCACGGAGAGGAGTTCATGATCGTACGCGGTTGGGAAGCAGGGCGGCGGGAAGCAAGCAAATGAGACACTGTGCTTGGCGTCTCGCGTATTCATGCCATCACTGTGCGGTAATCTTTATATCTGGTGTAGACGCGTACCTACGCTTCCAATTAGTTGGAAGCTCCAGGGTAGCTATCAACAATCCACTCTGGGGATCATAATCCGGTTGCTAGATGACAGCGACTGAACGTGTGAAATAATGTCGTTCCTCCAACAGACCATCTTCGCCGAACCAGAGTGCTAAGGCGCAGTGTCCTGAACGTGCACCCATTATGGTGGTTACAGGAAGTACTGCATGTTTGAGCTATCTCCCGAGTTTGCTTAAACAGAAGCTGGATAGTAGCAACGAGGAAATTTCGTTGGTGAAGTGGTGTTTGGAATTTCGTGTAGCACAACACAGGCGAGTGGAAACTCAAATTCATGTATTGCGGAAACGATTCACAGCTACTTCGTGCAACCGTAAATTGAACGCCGATTATGTGCGCTCCCTCCACGCCGAAGATTACGAAAGGGACCTGAACTTCAATGCTTGAAGAACCGAGACGTATTTCAAGCCGCTTTAGCTAACCGGTTTACTGAGTCGTAGTAGGCTATACCAAGCTCGCTTTGCTTTCACAACATACATCAACATAATTCGGCCAGATGTGTGAAATTCGCACCTCGTACATTTGGTGGAACATATTTCATTCTCCCACTAATGCCGCGAAATTCATCCCCGTCGTGAAGGTGGCACATAAAAGAATCGTCAGTGATCGTACATGGGTTTAGAACCACTGCTTTACTAGCCCCGTTTGGTAGTCTGGTGTGTTAGCGAATGCCTTAATGAAAAATGGCAGTTAGTAGTTCTACTTTCAACAGAATTAACTTAGTGTGTATAATGTAGTAGCCATGCACTCCAAGTGTTTCCATAACTTCAATAGGCGAAGAAAATTATCCAAGGTATTTCCCAGGAATAAGATAGAGAGTGGCGTCAAGTAATAAGATGTAAGTGGCGGAGTGCTTCATCCAACCGAGTTTTAAATATGGTTAGTGTGGGTGCAGAAACAACGGATTCCGGGAGAGTCTTCCATGTTTGACACACACGAATTGGAAAGCAAATTCAGCGACACGCCAGACGACTTTGTTGTCCTGCTAATTTCAACGAGCGGCCTCTACCTTTGCTGTTACTACTGAGTTGCAGTAAAGAGGGAATACACAACGGTTACATGCAGACGTATTGACTTCATGTTGCCCTCCGAATCTGTTTAGTTATCTATCTACGCATACGATATCACCATCGACATTCTGAGATGCTGACTCCTTGAACGATCTCGAAAGAACCTGCCTTCTTAGCGCTCATCTGTGAACACGTTGTTTTGCCGCCGTCCTCAGTTGCAGTTTGTCACACAAACGTGTGTTCACACTCATTCGACCTAGATTCAGCAGCGCTATCCAGTGCACTCCATCATTCGGAGCTAGCTTGTGTAGATAGATTTCTATCTACACACTGCGATGTTTGTGCCATTCCCGTAAAGCACAATCGGGCATTTTCCGAATCAGGAACCACAGAAATATTTGTGGCCTCAAACGAAAGCCAACTACACGTTTCATTTGACGAATCAGCAACCACAACTATGGACCGTTCATCAAAGGAACTATCGTACATTTTGTATCCCTATCGCTCAGTCGCTCCGTTGTCGCGTGAACGAGCTAGAAAATTAAATCTGCTCCGCCTCGGTCAGACGCAGAGAACCCGACGAACTTGAACTTGCGGACACTTCAGCTCAAACGTGACTGACAGGTAACCATAAGCGCTCGGGCTTCTGTGAGAATACCATCGATCGACGCAACAGATTGTGGCAACCAATCAAAGTGCACGTTTCCGCATCCAGATTGACAGTAGTTTGTGGCCTTCCTTCATGTCATAAAAATGGGCGGATTGGAATCTAGTGTAGCAGTTGCCAAGGCAAGTTCCATCGCAAATCTTCCAAGCTCACAGTGAACCAGTTGAAACCACACCATAGTAAAACAGATTCACTAGGTTTCTGTTCCGTATGTTCAGTCACACCACTGGAAAAGATTCTGCATTAACTATCACAGAGTGCGACAGACTGGTGGCACTTTTCGAAGAAATGAGGAGCACCAAAAGCGATTCATTTGTAGAAAGCGTGACAGCGAGTAAATCTCAGTCATTCTCATCCGGCAGCGCGCTAAAATTGTATCATCTGTGGCATTAAATACAAATACCACGAGTTGCTCAAATATGCCTACAATATCCACCGCTAATCCGATTGTAATGATCACAGCCAGGGCTTCGTCCAACCTTTCAAATGGTTCCGAAAATTCAGAATATCTTCGACACCAGTGGTGGTTGGAATTTGTTTGCTGCCGAAGGTAACCGAAAACCAATAACGATCTAACAAGGAAAGGCAGGTAGGCTGGTTATGTTATACCAGAGATGGACTCCAATATGGCATTATCCGTAAGAAGGGTCGTGAGAGTACGGTACAGTGAAGTTCTCATCTGAGGTGACCTCAATATGCATGGTTTTGAAGTGCCGGCATCGCTCCACGAGCAGCTTAAGGCTGACCTGCAAAAGTACATCGTAAGCATTCCGTTGTTCAACCATTTCAGTTTACCCACCCGATTCAGAGCCGAAAAGAAACCATATGTGCTTGATTTAGTGCTCACGAATGAAGAGCTCATGATTGAGAAACCAAGGCTGGAGAGCCCTCGGGGGTGGTGAGACCACGTAACCAGAATGTACGACTTCGTATGTTATGCGGAGTATTCACAAGAACATACTAACTTGTTTCGAACAATCACCCACTACGACATACTGCTAACACTTTTGGGAGATGCCAGCTGGGAGTTTCCGGACGACTGTTCCATTGACAGTACTTTGTTGGCATTTACTGACAGGTTCAGTGATCTGATTAAATCTGCATCGGTCAACAAGTCCCTTCTTTCTGCAAGAGCACAATCGTTTATTCGGGTAGAACCTGAAAACACATGACAGTAAGAGACGCCGCGTGGCATGAGTACAGAGCGAACCCTAGCCGTGACAACTGGAATAACTCGCTTGTGCACCGTAACCACTGTATCACACTTGTGCCGGAGGACCAATTAGTACACCAGCAGAGGCTAGCGGAAAAGTTTGTATTAAAAAAGTCTTCTGTACAGACATGTGATGGAGTCAATAATAACTGAGGCTTTGATGGGCTATTTGAAAAGTCTAACATCATGGCAAAAGAACAACACGGATTCCGGCGGCATCGGTTGTGTATAATAATGACGACAGGTATGTTCCTCTTTAAATGAGAAGCTGCAAGCATAAGGAGTTGGAAACTCTGTCCTTGGATGGATCAAAACTTCCTCTTTCAGCGGCGCCTGCATTTTTGACTTCGTGGTTCATTTTCTGATCCAACTGATGGAGATTTCAGTGTTTCACAAGGGTCGGTGTTGAAGGCGCGGTTATTCTTGTCCTACACCAACGACCTTGCCAGGGTCACCAAGCCGAATTTTCTGCTTTTTGCCAATGACATCAAGACTTGACCGGCATTCGTCTGTCATGAGAATCACGATATGTTACGATGAGAGTTATATTGCGCTTTTGAAAGATTAAAGGTAAATCTGTTCCGTTTAACATGGGCAAGTGCGAAAACGTGTATCCCCGCCACCAATCCACATGCACATGTAAACTTGGAGAGGACAATCAGAAAATCGCCTCACAAGGGCGAGACCTTGGTACGGTAATCCAAGACGACCTCGGCTGCTCGGCGCAGTCCTTGCAAGCGTCTAAAACCGCTAACCAACTTTTTGGTCTGTTACCGAGGGTGTTCGGGAGGTTCAACCCTAATATCTCTACCCAAATGCTCAATGCATATTTGATGCTTCATGTAGAGTACAGGATCAAGGCTTGACAACCATGGTTAAAACGCAACCTGGTTGCACTAGAGACTGCCCGGCGAAGGGAAACGAGAAATGTAAAGCCGTTGTCCAACCCACAATACCATAAGCGACTGCAAGCGTTGGGAGTGTACAGCGGAAGATATCGCCGTCTACGGGATGACCACATACGTGGCGTCCCAGAATCTGAAAACCTCGAGCACTCTTACCGCCACATCCTGAAGCCTAGCTGCAGCACAGAATTGAAGGCTCACCAGCTGAAACTGACTACGCAATACAGTCGGCTAGACTGCTGCCGGAATTATTTTTCGCTTCGAGTTTGTCAACCATGGTATGCTCGTACGACTTTTGCCATTCCCGCACCCACGCTACTCAGTTTAAAATGACGACTCGATGATGCATTAAACCATTTACATTACTTAAGCTAATTTCCATTCAATGAGTGACGACAAGATGCAGACACGCATTGTGCTAACCAACCCCACGAAATCCGGTTAGACAGATATACCTATGCGTTAACCTGGATAATATGATGCGTCCAGAGATGCGTTGTTCTCTTTTATCCAACCACTGAACTAACGTTATTCCCATATACTACCCCTGGAAGTTGCCAAGCCTTGACATTAACATCCGCATTATACCATTGTTCCGCTGTTGCTTTGTTCCAATACGCGAAAACAAACATACGCTTTGAGATAAACATGTGGATTTTAAGTGCAAATGCCACGTACCCTGCAAATTTCTCGTAGTAGGGAATGTCTGAATAGCCAGTCCATGGTGAATTGCTCTTTTTACAAAAAATCGAAAAATCTTCCTTTGGAGCAGTTCTCCATGACGAAACACTGGCAGCTGAGCTCCAAGCAAACGAGAATCACGCGGCACATATGATCTTTGTTCATATCTTTCATCTGATATGTACACGTGGAAGCACAAGCAAGCAAAGGCAAGTATAACAATTGCAGATGACCTAACGACCATTGGGTAGTAAAATTATTCATTGCAGTAATTGGAGGGTAGGTGGATGAGGCAAAGTTTGGGTTTCGGCTATTTGGCCACAAAACACGGTGCCACCGAGAACTGGGATAATGGATTCTACCAGCCACTCAGCCGAATTATTGTTCCCTGGAATGAAAGGATTCCCGAAGTCTAGCATTCGGTAACACGGAGCATGGGTTTTGGTCGTCAGAAATGCTATGTGGACTGTCGCATCGGTAATGGGATGCACGGCTGACCTGCGGATGCGGCACGTGTCATCATGACTACATATAGCACGGACTGCATTTTCTACGATACTGTGTCAGGTTATTCGGACGCAGTACACGATGCCGTCAAAACATCATATCTGAACACTTATTGATCCTGTCGACCAAAAGTGCTGACGCGTTGGACATTGTGTTGATTCGCTTTCTCCCAACTGTCGTGCGACCCAATAGGTGCACACGCCAATCAGCAGTCGCTGTAAAACTTCTTCCCAATGTTGTGTCCAATGACATATAGCGTATCCACCAAATACTGTATTCCATGATTCCATCCAATGGGAAAACAGTTGGGAGAGTGTGAGCTTGAAGTTGCTCGAACGAAGAAGCAAGGAAGCAGGATCAATTGAACCAGTGATTCATCACCTCATCGCACGCCCCGCTTTGTAGCGTGGAATGAAAACGGAATGTATCCACTCAGACTGAAATTGACCAACTCCAAGCAAGGACGGATAACACTTGAAAGTTTAAACGGAGTGTCATCCCCACTAGGCTGTGACATACTGTGTAGCCCGTTCGAGTAGATAGGTGGGTCGAATTTACGGTTGCTTAAACCTGTGGCATCGTTGCAGTACTCTCTGAAGTTATGCAATCCGGGTCGGTTAGAGCTCACTGAGTAATGAGGAAACTGTCAGAGGTGTAATAAAAAGCAGGAATGCTGGCTAGCCGAACAACTTCCTCGTGGTGCCAGCTGAGTGGTTCGGGTGTAACCCGTTCCGAAAAATAGTTCTTCGGCAGTGTTCCAGTCGGGGGTGCGTTTTCGCTTGACAAGCATTCTCCCTATATAAGCCACAAAGCTCCGTTTATCAACACTGTGACGTGGCGAATGTGACTCGCCACAAACTAAACTCACTGGCCAGTGGATACCTGGATACTTACATCCAATCCACGGATATCAATCGTCTATTCTTTCATAGCCGGCACTGTCGAACAGACACGAAAACAACGTCACACTTACGAACACAAGCTATGCAGCTACACGTATGTACAGTTAAACACACATTCATGCACATATTCACTGTTATGGCAAACATGCTGTATTTTTGTAAATTTTTGCTTGCACGTTTTAAGCATAACGTGCTCATGATTGTAAACGCTTGCCTCGCGTTGCCGAGAATAAAATGTTCATTTATTCATTTATTTCTGTAACTCTTCATGACTGTAGACTTTCGTTTTGCTCCTTCGGTTCACTGACATTTGTTTTGACGTATCATTCCGTTATCGATACTTGATGGTTAGAGTCGTTATCTTTGCCCTCAGATCGCAGCCATACTCGGACGCCAACACTCACTTTCCGTTCTTTGTGTGTATCTGATTGGCACCTTATTTGCTCAGTCTTTATTGGCTTTACTTGCCCGCACACCTTCCCTATTTTAGCTGTCTTTCATGAATATGCGCCATGAGATATAACGAAATGAAATGAACCCTTTTATCTCTGTCTGCGGTCGTTCGTGTTCTCACTACCGTTAGTGGGTGGTAGCAATTGCGAAGTTGCCGAAACAAAAGAACCGACAAGCTACTTAATATTTCGTACATGAATGACGGGTCAGTGATGTCTACGTCGGTGTAGCCTAAAGATAATGATCACGTCACATAATGTGGCGGTGCAGGTTCGAGCCTGCGTAGGAGTAGGGAGACCTCTGCGGGATCCTCAGCCCATGGGCGAACGGCGGGGTTGGGCGACAGCGAAGCCTCATCACTGTGTACCACCGTTCGCGCATTGTTACAGATCTGCCAACAGACAGCACTAGCCGGAACATTAGAGATTCACTATATCTGCTACATATCGGAAACCCGCCTAAAAGAACAGAGCTCGGTTCTCACTCTGCCATCCCCTCCAGGTGAAACTAGCAATGCTTGCTCATTGCACATATCTGGAGACTAGGCAGCTTCGAGTACCTGCCAACTCGGCGTAGGCTCGCGTAATGAAAATAAGGAGTGATTACTTCATTTGTGTGAAGATGCTCGCATATTTCTTGTGGGCACTAACTCCTGAAACAACACTCGTCGGAAGGTGACATGGCGCCCACCAGCATGTAATCAGCTATGGATGCAAATTGTGCACATCGCGATTAGTTGTCGCTAGAGAGGTTGCGTCCAAAACTGTCGCTCTATTTTTAGCACATGTGTGGACACTGATCATGTGCTTGTGTTTGTTGATTAGCGGGTGCGTTTTGGCGGTCGCCCACGATTAGCCTGTGAACGCATAGACACCAGCCAACGGGTGACGCCGGCTGTTCTGAACGCCTATCCAAGTACGCTGGCTTTCTGATTGCGAAAGCGCTCACTGAATACAGTTGAAGTTCATTGGCCGTAGGTTCACCAGACCCCACTACAATCAGGCAAATGACCACGTGGTAAATCTACCAGCCATTATAGACATTGGGTCGCTTCGTGGTCTCTGGAACTTATCGATGCTCGACGGCACATTCCGGCTGGAAGTGAACACAACGTGAGTCGCAAATACATCAGTCCGAAACTCCTCAGTTTTTGAGGCAGACTAAAATGCAGATAAGAAAGCAAACCAGTACCTCGGCCTTCTTCACAGAGCTTTCGGGAGTTTGACCCTTCAGTCTTTCCAAAAATGCTTAGTGCGTACTTGAGGCGGCACGCGGAATACTCTATTCAAGCGTGGCAACCCTGGCTCAAGCACCATCTCACCGCGCTTGATACTGCACAACGTAGGGCAACGAAGAGCGTCAGAGGTTTGACCAGCCTCCCCTACCCATTCATGCTGAAGGCCCTCAAAATATAAAGTGGACGTTATCGGAGTCTAAGGGGCGATCTCATAATGAAGTGCCAGAGCCTGAGCAACCCCAACCCACCCATGCGATTCCTTCAAATACTTAGTCAAAACACGCCGCTAAGAGGTCATCAGTTTAAATTGGTCACGCAGTACAGCCGCATGGAATGTCGGCGGAACTATTTCTCCCTTCGAGTGTCACAGCCTTGGAACGCCCTCCCGGAACATGTAATTAATGCACCCACCCTATCCCTTTTCAAAAAACGCCTTGACGATACTCTGTCACATTTACACTACGTGCTATAGCTCATGACCACCAGATGCTGGCACTAATGCACAACAGACTGTGGATAGTGCCATAACCCTACTCGAGAATGAGTCACTCCAAACCCCTTGCACGAAATTTGATAAACGCTACTACTATAGAAACTGGATTTCTGTATCCTGTCGACCCAAGATAGTTGCACACAAGTAAGTGTTGTCCTTTCTATCTTTTTTTACTTTAATCTCACCTATTATGTGATCAATAACCACTCCCCTTATTGCTTTGTGTGCGTACATTCTCATTTCAAACTCCATTTATACGACAGTGCAGTTAAATCTGTAATCGCCCGAACTGACGACTCCATTATCCCTTGATCTATCTTTTCTCACCCTACGGGACATGTCAAGCACCTGCTTTTTACCCGTTATAAATCATTGTTCATTGTTCATTGTCCGTGCTAGCCTGAGAGCGCCCGCGAAGCTCGGTGTGGTCTTACCGTGCGTCAGAGATGGATGGGGCCCACTGCATCCTCTGGTAGCCATCGGAGAGCTGTTCCGTCCGATACGGAAAACGGGAAACAGGAGTCCTTGGAGATATTGATACTATACGTGACGAGAGTGGACAACCTATCCACAAACTTGTCAAAATATGTGGATATGTTGGGACTGTACATTTTGAAAAGCAATTTAACCGACCGGATTATGTTAGATTCCTCGCCGGTCCATGATCGTCATGCATCCCCTTGGCCTGTCCGTTTGGACCCACACCCTCTCGCTCAAGAAGTCGAACGAGAGATCAGACTGCTGAAGTTGTATAAAGCCGCGGGAGCGGATTATCTCCATTCAGCCCTCTTCGGAATTCGAGGCGTCCTGCTCTTGTTGCTGATGTACACCTAATTAATAGTGAAACCGTGGCAGCAGGAAATGGTCCCAACCGACTGGAACGGCTCCGTTATTGTCCCAATCTTCAGAGGAGGCTCGCATTCGAAATGCAGCAACCATCACGAAATCAGTCTGATCCCTATGGTCTCCAAATTGCTTGCCTCTGTAATCGTTCACAGACGAACTGGTGACCGTGAGTGTCAGCTACAAGAAGAGCAAGGCGGGTTTCGTCGATATCGTGGCTGCATCGACCACATATTCACATTACGTCAGATTTTAGGGCCTCGAAACATATATTGGTGACCCACCGTTATCGTGTTCTTCGGCATCAAAGGTGCCTTAGATTCAGTGGATCGACATGCCCTTTGGGACTGTCTGCTAAGGAAAGGTGTGCCCAAAAAATATGTAAATATTATCCGAGCGCTTTACGCGCGTAGTTCGGGCAGAGTGAGGGCTTACGGCAAGCTGTCGCGGCCCTTCAATATGTTCAGCTGTGAAAGACACGGTTGCTCGCTGTCACCATTCCTCTTTAACTACGCTATTGATGAAGTCATGGAAGGTCGCGTTCACCGGACACGACTTAGAGGGTCTGGAGCTGCTTCCAAATGAACGAATACTAGATTTGGATTACGCTGATGAGATTGTCACCATCTGTGACAGCTTCCAAACATGCCAAGCGGCACTGGACAAAATAGCACGGGCTGCCACCCGTTTCGGGCTATGCTCTGCACCCTCAAAATGCAAAGCTTACTTTCAAGATTGACAGGAACCACCTCCTACGCTGACCCATGTTAGGGATCAGCCAGAAGTCGTTCAAAAGCTCAACTACCTAGGTGGTTGCATCAGCGCCGTTGGAATTGAAGACAAGGTCACAAACCGTATAGCAAAAACAACATTTGCTTTTATTAACCTTCGACGCATATCGCGCCAGCACGACATCACTCTCTCCCTGAAGGGTAGAGTGTACAATGCAGCCGTATGTTCGACCCAACTGTACAGTTGTGAAACCTGGCCCGTTATATCAGGTGACATAAAGAGGCTAGTTAAGTTCGACCACCGGTGTTTTCGTAGTTTGACTCATAGCTGGTGGAAAGATCGTATATGCAGTGAGTGTGTTGATATCTTGGTGCAGCAAGCAGAAGCGAACCGCTCAGCACCGTTATTTCATGCAGTAGGCTCTGATAGCTGGGCCACGCGTTGCGCATGCCAGCCCACCGACTTCCTTGATGTGCGTTGTTTGCGCCCCGGGGTGTTGATGGAGGAAGTGAGGTAGCCAAGCGATGACTTGGTCAACATAAATTAAGGCCCTTACTTCGAATTAGCCTATGTTGGAGCCTTTCGGCTTCTTAATGGGTCACCGAAGGAAGATGAACACGTTTCGCTGGATACACTTGTTGAAATGGCTAGGAGTCGACCTCACTGGCGTTTGTGGTGTGAGTTTCTTTGTCCATCCCACTCCCGTGTAGCTTTCCCTCCGAACACTATCTCAATTAATAGGCATAATATGACGTTTCGCGATATAATAGCCAGCTGTTAGCCCTCCGGAATAATGTTCATCCTTTACTGTTGACTCAGTCGGCTTGCCTTTCGTTCATCTGTTCTTGTTCTTTTATTTGTATTGTGGCACAATAGCTGTGGTGTTTTTCGCCTGCAGCTGACGTGTATGACGATGTGTATGATGATGACGCCGCTGTGTCGAAGTGACCTCATAAGTTGACCGATATGTCCAAAGTTGCAGGTCATGGTAATTGCATAATGCAAGTTGCTTGCGTCATTCAGCAATTGCCAATCTCATCAAATACTCGATGTAGCCGGCTTTCTGGAGTTGCACTTTTAGAAGGGCAGCACAACCAAGAACAAATCAAGATAAACCTCAAATACTCAAACGGGTGCATTTTTCCCCATATCCATCGTCAATTTCCACCTCATGTTAAGCTTCTGTATCCGACAGTATATTACAGGTGGTAGTTTGTCAGTCTTGGAGCCCCTAAGGAAGAGTATTTGTTTCAAACTTGCGCCATTGTCCACACAGGTCAGAAAATATTTTACAGGTGTTTACGCAGATGAATGGGATAAAGTACACCAGCAGATGGAAAGGGACAGGTTGGAACGACAAGCTTGGTGAACACAACGTAGTGATCGTCATGATATGACTTGAGAGGGTGTGCCTCAAAATTTTCAAGAATACATTTACCTATTTATTTCATCACTTATTTAACTGTTAGAAGAATGCCCGTAGCAAATGAATCTAATACAACTTTATGGCCGCTACCCGGTAACTTAACAAAAATAGCTATTTTACTTCGTTAGCGAGGTAATTTATTGCCTTCAACTTGTCAAGCAATCATGGAACTAGGATTTAACATGAAGGCGAAGGATAGAGACTGACGTCCAAGACAACTGTGGGATGTCCAACTTTCGATGAATGAGCATTATGGTAGGACGGATTGACGGTACAACATGGAGAGCTGCCCTATAGTTGGTTGACACCAGATTGCCACCGAAATTTGGAGTATCGATTAGTTGTCTATTCTGTCAGCATTCTTGACGGCTAGTCCAAGCAGACACGTGCACACAACCCCAGACACACACACACACACACACACACACACAAAGCGCCTAATTCTCAGCTTCCCTTTAGACTCATCCTTCGCCTTGCGACACCTTAATGTACTCACCCAGTTAGATGTTTATCAGTTTACGGTAGTTCAATTACCGGAGCGACCTTCTTACTTCGGTTTGTGCATTTGACTTTTCGTACATAACACTGGCGTCGCGGCTTACGAACTTACGCCATGGAATTACATCCTCCTACAGTTTACTGGTCTGATCCGACCTTGTGTTCTACCGAAAGTGCATGGGCCCAGTGGAAAACCCCGTTTACAAACTACCTTGACCTATTACATGCGGCTTCTAACTCACTGAAGGCCAGAAACTGAAGCTACTCCGACACCTATTTGGTGATGAGGGACAACGTCAATTTGATGTTTTGGAGCTTTAATCACAAGATACCTCAACGAAAGCACTAGAAGTGCTGTACATGTCATGGGAACAGCGTACAAACCTCTTCATGGCTCGCCTCAAGTTCGGCCGACTTACACAGGAACCATCGGAAACTCTAGACGGTTTCGTTGATCGCCGCATTCGCGGTGTACAACCCTGCGAGTATCCAATCATACCGAAAAATTTAATAGAGGGCGTAATGCTAGTGCAGCAGTTGATTAGTGGAATCACCAATAACCGAATTCGGGAATGTCTACTTTCCGAAGACCCTTCCAAATTGACTTGGGATAAGGCTGTGGAATTAGCTCGCCTCAAAACATGTACGGCCGAACAGTTGCGATGTTTCACCACCCAAGCAGACATACAGGAATTGCCAAGATTCATCGCTCGCCAATCAAATTCCAACCTCCACAGAAATGCTTCCGCTGCGGCAGCCTACAGCATAAGCCAATTTTACCAAGTGCCCTGCCTTATGAAATGGATTGAACAACGGCGGTAAGCCTGGACATTTTGCCCGTTGTTGTCGTTCAGCACGCATTTCTCAGTTGAATCCTACAGATTCCGTTTCTAATCAACAGTTACAGTCCTCTGAAAATGTATCTTCCATTGATAGCGCAGGTACTGTGTCTAACTATCGTATCCAATTGTCCAGAGCCTAAACTACCTGTGCCTGACATTCGAACTGTTGCAGTTATTGCGCACTATAGAACAACACGTGTTGCCATGGAATTTGTTTCAGCCTCTCCTATCATTATAGTATCGAGTAGTAGTTTTTATGACATTCGCCTACACGACATGCATATACATCCTTCAGCCTATCGAATTGACGGTTATACAGAGGCCCGGGTAGAAATACGGGGATTTGTGACGAATTTTTGCAACGTGCGGTCGTCAAATCATCAGTTGCTGTGTACGTTACCCGCGGAAATAAACGTACCCTTAATCTGCCGCAAAGATATTGTTGCACTGGGAGTCACGCCGTCCCTATCCCCTATGCATATCATGGTAATTTACCTATCAGACCTACAGAATCAGTATCCGAAACTGTTTGAACAAACAATAGGTCGCACTCCCTCCTCGTTTACCGCATATGTCTGATAGCAGGAGTTAAACCGGTAGCTATATGCTTATCCACGTCCCAATTCCTTTGAACGAAGAGAGGCTCTTTCGTCACCATTACGGCAAATAATGGCAGATGATCTCATTTAACCCATTCACTGTTCTGAATGGGTCACCCTATGGTTACAGTCCTCAAGAAGGACGGGTACAGTAAGAAATGCAATGACCTGCAGGTACCTAAATCGGCAAATCGTGGAGTAGAAAAGTTTGTGCATGCCAACCGCGGATGAACTTTAGTCAAACTAGATGGCGCTGATTTTTCAAGTGGGTACCTTAGGAAGACTTTCTTTCACATACCTCTAATTAAGGAGTCAGATCACTGACCGTATTTCTTACTATGGACGGACTCTTTCAGTACGAGGTCTTGCCAATGGGCTTTGTGTTCCGCTCCAGCAGCTTGGCAAAAGTTTATGGATTACTCATTTGCCAATTTACCTGGTCAAATTTGTATACATGGACAAACGTCTGAGTATTCGGTAGGACTCCAGAAGAAAATGATTCACGACTGCATGCTGTGTTACGTCGACTACACGGTCTTAAACTCCGGTTTAAACCTCAGGAATAGCAATATAATGTTAGTGAAATCGAGTTTCTGGGCCACATTATAACAACTGACGGTATGAAGCGAGTATGACAACACGTGTGCATCACCAAAGCCTCTTCTCCGCAGAAACTCCACCGAAAAGCATCTACTTTGACAAGTTGTTACCGACAATCTACGTTATCTGCAGGATTTCATGTATATTGCTGAGCAACTGCGTGAACTGACAAAGCAGAACAGTGTATTTGTTTGGGGCCACCCCAAAAAAGGCATTTGACAAGATTAAAGCGCCGCATGCTTCCACACCAGCATGGCGATTTTCGACGAGACATGCACGACGATTGTCACTATTGACGCATCAAATATTGGCCGGATTTATTTCACACAAATGTTCAATAGACTAGTTTAAACATACCTAGTGGCTCACCGCTTGAGTCAGACAAAACTAGGCATGTCGTTGCATTGTTCATACAACAATTGCGGTTTTGCGCACAATCGTCGCAACAGCGCGCCGGTGACATACCGCTGATTTATTAAATGAAGCATAATTCCCTCATCGTACCGATGGGGACACAACCAATGTCAAAGAGCGCGATCTGCTGCATGAGACCGCCGCCAAGGCTGATTTTCTATGGGTGGACGTGTTTGTGCGTAAACAAGCCTTACCCCACTTGTTGTCCGATTTCACCTGTAACGCAGTGCTTGATCGCCAGACACATGGCAATAAAGGGGATGCCATTCAGAGTGCAAATGATCCCAGTTGGCTAGGGTCTCGAACGCAACAGGTTATTCCAAACGAACCACATCCGTTGGAGTCTAGTTAACTCCTCTGCCTGATGATTGCGCAGAACCATACACGAAACAAGAGTGGGCTTACACACTTCGGCGTTTTGTCTCGGACCGGCATTACATACATCAAATGACAGTCGTTAAATGGGAACTAAAAGATACCGTTGGGAAAAACAATTGATTATTTTCTGTTTCACAGAAGCGACTCATTTATATGTTCGGCAAATGCGTCCTCATCGACCATCTCTTCAAATCTGCCTTACATTTGAATATGCGAGCGAGCCTGATGAAGACGGAGAGTACAGTTCGTTTTGAAGGGCCAAAATATGAGGATACAACCATGAGTGTGTCACCGAGGAGTTAGCACACTCTTAGGTGGCCTGGACCATCCACTTGTGTGGGATCAGCTGAGAAGAACTACATGGGATATGATGAAATTGCACTCTTGTGATACAGGTTGTATGAGTGCATTCAGCGCATGTGCACCGTCCACCGTATGAAAAACGCTCTTACGCAAGCATAGAGTACTATGTTCTCATCCTGTGCGTTCCTGATGCAGTATTTATGTTAACAAAAATTACATTTGTTGTCCTCAAAGTAGAAAGCTGTTGATTAGAACCATAATTGCCGGTGTAAATTGCGTTGTGTGTCA
>CALYDF020001175.1:0-111678 GCA_944474145.2 Dicrocoelium dendriticum
TCAACCATCCTACGGGACTTGTAAAGCAATCGCTTTTTTACCTGTAATATATCATTGTTCATTGTTCATCTTTACCTCTTGCCTTTCTTACTCAGTTTTTAAGTCCTCACTGCTCCCACAAACAAAGACGATGGCATTAAACTTTGCTGCACACTGTATTAACTACCAACGTATTCTTGCTTAAGTGTCCAATTAATTGCCTAAAGCCGTTCCTCTCTTACAGTAAACCTGCCTTTACCGCCATCGCCTGCTTTCCACCACACTATTTGTGTTAGCTCTCGGCTCTGCAATGTAGGCGACTTCAAAACCCTGCGCAAAGCAACTCCTATCATCATGTATTTCATTAATCACGTAACACCTACTAGATCCAATCGATTTAACTCTCCGCTGTAGACGGGCATTTCGTCTCACCTCTTGCTTTTATTACTCCGCCCGTAATTATTTGCTCCTCCAACAAGTTAGGGTAATTATAGTGCACTTTACGACGCAGTGCCTTAAATTCGTGCATGTATTACTCTTACATCCATTTACTTGCCTCAACCCATATGACTATTCACTGTAAACCGGTGTTCTCTGCCATCGCATGCTATCTACCGTTCCATTTGCATTAGCTGTCGTCTCTTAGCAAGAGAGAGCGACTGATTAACATGCGAGATGAAGCTTATAAATCGAGTATCCACTGGCTTTCACATAGGTTTCACATTATTAAATGACTTTTCAATGTACTGTAAACGGGCATCCGGCCCCATAAATTGTTAGGATTACTCAGCCCGTATCAGCTTTGATCCTCCATAATCTAGAGACGATAATCATCATGCGGTACGCAGCAATTTAGCCTCTTAAATAGTCACTTAAATATTCTTCATATGTTGCAACGCCTTCCACTCCTCAATGTTATCGACCGTTTAGCGCAAACTCATATCTCTTCACATTTCCCATTTAACTTTTCGTCTTAACCAATAATTGTAACATTTATGGAAACGAAAATAGACAATGCATAGTATTTCCGAGGTTAATCCTTTGTTTCCTGTGATTTATTTTTCATGTGCCCTGCCAATGCATGTCTGCAAGATTGCCTTTTTCTTTTGCACGTATTATGGTATTTTTCATAAAACTTGACCGGTATCTGAAGAACCTAGCAATAACTTCGGATGCGCCTAAATCAACGATTCCCTTCGTCACTCCAAGAAGCGCACGATTCTCTAAACTGGATGCGGACAGGAATCCAAAGCTGTGCAAGAAGGTCTGACGCCAATACATAGGACAAGCGTGAAAAGTGGAAGCCGGATGATTGTGGATTTTCGGTGCATGCAATCGGTTAGAAGTCAACACATCCCAACTTATCGTGAACCCAATTTGTGTCAGTGATTCAACATTTACTTGCAAAAAATATATATTTCACTATTAGTGTATATAAATAGCTTTGTTTGCGGAAAACAAATCGCTATTTCAATTGGGAAATATTTATCACCAATACATCCTATATCTTCATCACTTTAATCCACACTGTCAAGCGTAATGTTCGGTTAAACAACAATTGTCGCCTATCTTCTTGTATGGATCTTCTCATACCTTCGTTGGTTTGCTTCGAGTAAGATGATAAATATGCAATTTTATTTATTTTTTAAATATTTAATTTAATTTTGTATGCTTTTATTACTACCCTGAGTTTGCTCCTTTGTGATTGACGTTTAGACTGAAAATATGACTAACGAATGGTGCACTGCAGGAAACGACACTCCCGCAAAGTTGATTCCTCTATTTGTCAATACTAAGTTTGTGCATTCGAGCAAAATTTCCTAGTATTTGGGAGCTTATCAAAACATGGCGTAACATCAAGACCATGAGTGGTCACAAGGCACTGCAGACAGAACATGGAAAGGACATACACGTTCATTCGAGAACCACCTGAAGTTTAAAATCGCGTAATGCAGATCATTGACCATACCCGAACAGTGTACTTATAAATATTGTATCGGTAATAATAAGTTTTAACGTGCTTCCAATAATGCGATGTCGAACTAATAGTGTAGCATGCAATTGGCTGCCTAAAGCAGGTCGTTAAGTTATCGATATTTGCTAACCAGCTATATACGGCGTATGAAAGAAAAAACACATTTGTTGAATGCTTAGTTGAGGCCTCATTTGAAGTATGCGATGCAAGCTTGTTGTCCCTGCAGCAACCCCTAATTTTGGTAAGCACGTTGACTCACATTGAAGGTTTATCAACATCGTTTGTCAGGTGTTGCAGCCACCCTAACAAAACAGAGTACAATCTCCGGCATGTACAACGGTGAGTATCGGCTTGAGAGAAGTGATCTCATCTAGAAGTAAAATTGCTGGCGAAACCCGACTATTACTGTCTAGATCTGTGCAACTCAACCACAATATGAACCCGCAGGCCCACCGTTTCAGACTTTTCACTCACTAAATGGTAGTTGAGAGCTGAAAAACACCTATCTCAATTACGCTTTTTGTACATGAAATCAAGTCATTTCATCGTTAACATAGCAGTTCTTGAAAGTCCATTGACGATGCGCTACCACAGTTAGAATAAGCGCCGGTGTCCGTACAAAATGGAAGACAAACAGCTCTAACTAGTAAACGTGCTCATAAGCTTACTCCGCTAGTTAGCGATGTGAAGACTGTACTGAGTTTAATTAAGTCAGCTATTTAGTCACCTAAATCTCGGGTCTACCCCATATTTCCGGAAATGTTGCAATCTGATTAATGTTGCCAACACTAGCCCGCTTACGGACTAGTCAAACGCTCGTTTCGTTCCCAGTTATAAATCGTTGCTTACTGACTCAGTGCTAACGTTTGATTTAATTCTTTATGTTACTGATACGGAGAAAATGTCATTTTGACATGATTTGTAGAAATTCCAAAACAATTAGCATTATCCTATTTAAGTGTTTACAATTAGCTTCTTGATCGGTTTTGATCAATCTTCTCATTGAAGAATATTTGATTTACTAGGGAGGGTTTAGCTTGTCCTATTTGCAGCTCATCAAGTGATTTCATCTTCATTTTCGTTATTAATATTTATGGTACTTTCGCCGTGCTTCAAATATACAGATAGACAAAAGTCACAATAAATTTTCTCCGTGGTCTTGATAAATAAATTCCCGATTGAGTTATTTGTAGACAATGCGGCATATGCTATTCATACCGTTAGCTGCATATAGTTAATGAACGACGTTCATATGAACAGAATGCAAATTTTCTGCCACCATCATTAAAGTGCAGTGGTTTTTATCTAAACTGAAATGCACGTTGAAGTGCAGCTGCTTTTCCAGCTGTCAGAACGTCTGGTTCTTCTGGGGATAAATACGCCACACAAAGTGCACTCCATAGATGATCTATAAAAGTTTCTCCCAGGCACGATTATGGTATATTTCGCAGGTTTGCCATATGAACTATCATGTCGACTGTCCTTCAAGTAGGTTAAAACGCTCATTGTCTCTCCCGCAGCTAGCTTTTTTGTTCACGTCCGTCTAAGGCGCGGAGAAATGCCCGCTACTTAACTTACAGCTGATAGCATTCAAGCGTATAAAAGTAAATTTTGATGAACACCACGTGTGCAATTTTATGTGATACAAAAGTTATATCTACCGCCTTGTCTATCAAGCAGGTTTATGCAACCAGGTTTGTTCCGGAGGCTAGGTGTGTGATTCAAGTACATGTCTTTATGCGATTCAGCAGACGTTTAGTGATTTCAATTTCATGCACAATTCTAGAATAATCAACCGTTTCAACCTGAAAGCTTAATGTACAGGTGTTGTAATTACCTTCTGTTAATTGGAAACTCTTCATAATGCTACTGTATTTCGCAGTGAACGGATCTCAGAAATCAAACGCAACTTTGTATTAATCAACTAACCAATAAAAGTAATATTTCGGACTTTGTTAGAATAGTTTTACAGTTAGGAATAGAAGGGGGACGTGAAACGTTCTTACGGCAGACCAGCATTTACTTAAATTACGATAACTTTGCTGTTTTATCTTGCAACAAGTGCGTGCCAGAAAGTAGCATTCTTAGCAGCAGGCCAATTAGTACTAGGACACCAGTGAAACGGAAACTAATCCAACCTTTAAACAGGTGAAATGCTTATAAATAGGACCTCAGCGTTCACCTTAGGTACGGCTAAATTAATTAAATTGCTTGAGTTGCAACTATACCTGATACAACTTAATAGTGTAGACAAAAAGATTATTGTATTAATTAAATAAGTTAACTAAGTATAAACAGCTATTTCTAGACAGTCGCAGTGCACATGGAGACCTGATGAGCTGAAATGAACAATAAACACTTGTGTCAGCATAATTTAATTATATTAATCAGTGCACTTCCAATCCTCAGTAGAAATTACCCCTCCAGTTTTGTAGTCAAACACATCTAGTTTAAATAAGACATTGAGAAGAATAGGATTGCAAGATGCAACCATTTCGCGTTATCTGCTCACTCGCAAATTAACAACAAAAAGCTGAATCACATGACCGAATAATCGAAGAATGTAAACTGGTCATAAAGGTAAATTGCGTAGACGCAAGAACAACAGAACAACGAGCTTGATCTTAGGGTCGTGAGACCCAAGGAAGCTTCAGGGAGACTGTTTTTGTATACAAAGGCTAGGGCGATGCCGGTTAAGTGCCACCGCCTCGGCAAACCTCAATACTTTGGGGTTGTCATTTCGATAGGTTAGTGTAAATGTTGACCTAGGGTCAACCTGATGGCCTGGTTCTAGTAGATGTCTGGAGATCGATGAGGCAAGCAGCTTAGATATCTTTTCTCGTTCTGCTGCTTGTGGTGTCGATATTTTGACAATCCGTTTTGGGATATGCTCTCCAATGCGCTTAACCAAGGATCAAACTCTTTTGTCAATGCAACTAGTACCGCAGTTACAAACGAATTGGTAAAGGCATTGGGTTGCGGCGGAGATCGGTTGAGTAGTCTTCACTGGAGGCATAGGCAACTTCCTGTCTCCCAAATGGGGCAGAATGTGGCGTCATTGAATGTCCGACGAGTCGCTGTATGGAAAAGACTTCTAAGTTGGGCTACCACGATATCACCTTTGAAAGGTAATTGAAGGTAGACAGACAGCTTCGGCACAGTAAGTACCCTCGGCCAGTTTTTCTTCAATTGACTTGAATCGAATAAACGCCTCTGGATATCCGTTGGCCCGTAGCGTCTATGTGTTAAACAGCATTTGAGATTCCAAACACTCATCGGTGCATATTATGCAGGCTCGATTAAACCACCTTGTTTAAGCACCTCTTATATTGCATAGAGGCGAAACTGTTGAAGTGTTTATACAATCCTGTACACGTAGCTTTGCTGTGAACAGAATGTTTTATGGATCCGTATTTTCGTCTGGTAAAAAACACATCCAACAACGGAAAGCAATTGTTATCATCCATGTAACCTGTAAAACGGGCGTTTGGATGTGCGTTATCGAGCACATTGAGGAAAGATGGAACAGAGTCTCCACTTAGGGCGATCACTAGTGTGTCATCTACGTATCGCCTGTTTAAACATATTTGATTGATTTGCGGCTCACATCTCATTTTAACCATCGTCATGATGATGTCAGCCAATACCGGGCCAAGCAGTCTTCCTATGGCTACATCATCCACCTGTCGGTACGGCTTGTCTTCAAATACGAAATGCACATTTTTCGTGCACAGTAGCAGAAAATCCCTAAGATATTCCACGGGAATAGGTAACACTACTTTATTACTCAAGAGAAACTCACATAAGGAATCCACCGTCTCTCTTAATGGGATGATAGTGAACAAAGACTGTACGTCCATTGAACACATTACTTTGTCAGTAATATTCATGTTTTGCACACAGTCAATCAGGTCGAATGTATCCTTCACAGTATACTTTGCCATCATTCTTCTCACCGGTGTAAGCAGACAACTAGCCAACCTGCCAACTTGTGGTATGGTGAGTTGCACATGGATAGTACAGGTCTTAAAGGTGTGTTGGCCTTGTGGATCTTCGATAAGCCATACATCTGTAGAATGTGTGTCCTCCTTGGCTTTAGACAGTTGTACGTCGCATCTGTTATCATTCCATGTTGTAGCAACAATTTTAGTTGATTAGTCACCCTCTTTTCGATTTGTGTGTTACAGTGGTTTCGCTTTGGTCTTCATGAAATTTGGATTCATCTCCTAAGATCTCATACATCTTTTTCATGTAGTCAAGCTTATTCAAAAATACAACCCCTGTGCTTTGGTCAGGTTTTAGCACCAACACATATCTTGCCTTCAGAACACGTAAGGCTTTGATGTGACTTCTATCTATACAACAGTTTTGGTGTATCTGGGCCACCGTGTAGCCGTTTGCAATGTCAACGAGCTTAACATTGAGCCAGTTGTGCTGTTCCTTAGTCGTCGGGGTAAATTTAGATAGTTGGTCAAGTAGGTTTTCAAACTGGGTCTCAACGTGTATTCGGTCGCGATTCTTTGGGGAAATCTTCAAATTCGCGCCTAAGGACAAAGCTTCCATTTGTTTTCTGTTCAAGGATTCGGAAGACAGGTTGTGTACATGCTTCTGTAGGTTGTCGGAAGAAACGGGTACTTCATTTGTGTTTTCAAGCGATTTACTCAATGCCTTGTCAAGTTTCCTACTCGTCCTGTCAACAACAGTATTGCAAAAGTTCATGAATTTGATGCGACAAACCAGTGACAGTTGGTCAGTGATTGACATACGGCGTTGGTATGTTTCCATTAGCTGCACAAAGCGCATTGGAGAGCATATCCCAAAACGGATTGCTAAAATATCGACACACCCAGCAGCAGAACGAGAAAAGGTATCTAAGCTGCCTGCCTCATCGATCGCCAGACATCTACAAGAATCAGGCCATCAGGTTGACCCTAGGTCAACATTTACATTTATCTATCGAAATGACAACCCCAAAGTATTGAGGTTTGCCGAGGCGGTGGCACTTAACCGGCATCGCCCTAGCCTTTGTATACAAAACAATTAACAGTCTCCCTGAAGCTTCCTTGGGTCTCACGACCCTAAGATCAAGCACGTTGATCTGTTATTCTTGCGTCTACGTAATTTTCGTTTGTGACCAGTTTCAAATCTTTGATTTTTCAGTCACGTGATCCATTTTTCTGTTGTTAGTTTGCGAGTGAGCAGATAACAAGGAACGGTTCCATCTCCCAATACCAGTCTTCTCATTGTTTTATTTATATTGATAAAGGAACTCAATGCTTTAAACATCTATTTTACTCTATCCATAATTCTGTCACCGCTCGCATAAGAGATAAATCAATATGACGACTTTCGGTAGTGGCACTGCAAATAGCCAAATATCTCGGAAAACTCCATTGCTTTTTATACTGGGTTAATGTCTATTATTCCCCATGTTCAAATAAAATCTAAGGCGCTATTAGAAACACATTGATCCTCATACAATGTCGCCTTGTTTCCTTGTACTACTTCAAGTCAATATGAATTTAATATACCTTTAGGTTATGTTTTATGCATTTTACAATATTCACTGCTGCTTTTTTAAGGAAACATAATTATACATGTCAAAGTACATGACTAGGCAAGTAGCATTATAAGGGATTGTCACTCAAATAAATGATTCAGCGTGTGCATTTACTTAGCGGTACTGCGTCAAGGAACGGTTTATAAATCCGTACCAAGTTTTCTTAGGCTACACAACGCTTTGGGATAATTTAGCGCAATACGCGGGGTAGCACAAAGTCCATTTACGAAATATTTGGCCAATAACAGCATTAGTGGACCTGTGACTAGTCTAATGGAAGAAAATGTCAAACAAGTTCGGTGAAAACTGATAAATTCGCTACAGAATAAGTAAGTGCAATGTTTCAATGGAAAGGCACTGTCTGCTTTAAATGCTCAGATTCCAGTTGAACGACTGCGCCCACCAATGAGTAAAGGATGTCATCTAAAATTAATAACGGATAAATAATTTCTTCATGCGTCATATAACAAACATAAAGCATTACTGTTTCCTTATTTTGCATTTAGTAACACCTCAACCTTCTGCTTTGGTACAATGCAAAGTCAATTCTCCACATGTTTCCTGTGTGAAATACTCACCGCTATGTGGCACCACTAAGTTTATGGATCTTGTTATCTTATTACTTAGTACACACCAGCCAGTAAATTTTTGATATTTGCATGATTCAACGACGAGTGACTTTTCTTAAACAAATAAAATCGTTAGTGTTTTACCAAGCCTGTGTCCACGAGTTGCATGCGTTATATGTGCCTAACTCTTATTATGTATTACGACGTTATATTGAATAACTTTGATCTCACATGTCGGCTGCATGATAATAATGAAAATATTGATATGTACTGATGGTTTGAAAGTTGTATCCATTAGGCTGCTAGATTTCTTATATTACATCAACCTACGATACAACAAATGTTAGGTTGATCAATGCCTATACCAGAAGTCAAACAGATTGACGTTCATTAGATTGAAAAACGTGTACCAAATATGATCTATGGGCTTATAAATGTTAGGCAAAATTGTAATTAAAATTTCACTGGCATGAAATTAAACCGGGATGTAATGTTTTAAATAGTCGTTATATATATCGGCGGATTAAAATGCTGTTTCACAGTTTTAGTGTTGCCCATCAGCGACTAGTGCCTAAACAAAGTTATTTTAACTGGAAAGATATTTTGTGATTGTATTGAGATAAACAAATTGTTATTCTACTGTATGCGATTTAACTAATAGTTTGAGCTACGTCATCTTTTATTTGTTGTTCTATCTGGATGCAATTTAGATATACTAACGGTTGAAATACAAAGTTTCGCCAGGCAACCTTGTCTGCAGTAAGATATCATATGTAATAATAGTGGTAATAGTATACGAATGTCATAGGAACCTCATGAAGCTGCGTTAAATAGGAAAGAGTTAAATTGAATATGATAATATTATACTTAAACTTGTCATAAATAAAAGGGTGTAATGTTGCATATCGAACAAAAGTTATGTTGACATTATTTTATATTAAGTGTATATATTACACCTTGTAGAAAATCCATCGCAAGTTATGTACACCAGTTTTTAATCCGAAGGAATTTGTAGATAATAAGATGCGTTGTTAATCACGTACTTGTGCTTGAACTGCCACATGTCTTAGGCATTTCAAAATGTTTGCAACTCAAAGATAAACTATTGTATAGCCAACCGAGAATCAAAAATAATCATTTTATACTTTACACTACAATTCACTGAGAATCTTTTTAATTGGTCGCTACTTTTCGGCTAATTTCCTGAGTTGATTGGCTGCCGTTTATTATTCGCTATCAGGAATTTGGACCACTCCTTTTTTAACCCGAAAGAAGATGCGTATTTCTCACTCCTAAAACTTATCCCAGACGGTCGTTTCGGTACTTGTGTTGATTGGTCATGTTGTCTATCTTCTCCTTCTTGTATCCCGCTCCACCTATTAACTGACGTCATGCGATGGGCACTTTACTCCTAACCTGTGTCACCAGCGAGAAACTCGCTTTCCTTTGATCAGGACGATGACCGTGCTCTACGCACCATCTGCGCACGGTTCCCATTTGTTCCCTCCACCTGATAAAGGGAGTCACTTTGTGCTTGTGTTTCTGCTTAGCTTTTCCGACCACTGGCTAGCTAACGTTAGGGAACCCAATTTAACATACGCGCTACTTAGATTACATTCCTAACTTATGGCTTCGATGAACAAGTTTAGATGAAGCGCGACACATCATCGCAAGATGCACCGCTCTAATGTCAACCATAAAAAATATTTATCCGAATAAACGCCTGGGGAATTCGGGCAGATTTCTATTGACACCAATTAAAATGCTCAAGTATGGCCCTACTGTGTTACACGTAGTCCATGGCTAAGTTATCGCTGCATGAAGACAGAAGTCATAAATCTTACCGTAGGCAGCGGTGTAAAATGCATTTGATGTCAATACACGTTTGAACAAAAAAACATGACTTCAAGCTGAATGCACTTTCTGCTGCAGCATCAGATGGAACGTATAATCGAAGTCGACGATAATGATAACAAATTGTACTGGTTAAATTAAAGATAAATATAAGCGCAGTTTAACCATTTCCTACTAACCAATGTAGGTACATTCAGTAAGCAATGACAATAGTCCTCAGCTTTGGGTAACTTTACATCCAACAGGTCAATCACAAACTCCCTTCCCAAGGAGCAGCGTGTCAGATTATCCGGTGATTTGGAAGCCGTCTTGGCTGCAGCACAAAAGCGTACTGAAAACCAGTTGCGGTTAATTTGAAAATGCACTAGAGTGTGACCTAGATATTTGCTTTCATTATCATTGGTGCTATCTTTCTGAGAAATCCTATTCACTTAAGATACTACAGGCTGCTAAGACCCATTAATTTGGCTTTGTTACGTGGAGAAGGCTTTGATTATTCTTTCTGTAAATTACTATTACGTGTTGTATGATTACCTACTAATAATAATTAAACCGGTTTACTAAATCTGGACCTATTCTCAAGAGTCAAATTGTCATATTAACAAACCGTGCCAAAATAATCTCCTCTGTCTCTCGGACTATTGATACAGCTTGCATCTGTGTGCAAACTAATTTTCGGTCTAGGTCTTGGTCAATATACACTCGTTTAGTGTTTCATAAGTAGCGATCTGTTGACCATGGCCACCTAAGGGCAATTTAAAAATCCACAGTCGACTTGTTTCTCATCTCAAAAGAATTGGGCGAATTATCGCTGTTAGTTACAGAGCTGTTCTTTATCGTTAAATAAATGCTTCGGTTTCCTAACCAATTTGCTTGTTTTTTACTTTAATTGATTAAAACTATGGTTGTAAATTTGCAAACATTTTATAATCTGATCATGCCACACAGCTTATTTTAAATAACGTGCTTAATTCGCTGACAGTGGTATCCCATTTCCTTTCATCCTTTATGGGCGGATCTGAGTTGAAAAACACTAGATGCAAAAATATTACCACCTTACTTTTAAATAGTTGACCTCACAATTATAATTCAATTTTGCATACTTTTTGGCTAGTCGGTATCAGACCGAAATAAGTTTTGTTTTTCGTAATCGCTTACACGCTTTACGTTTTTTTTGGATAATATTTCTAACTTTGAACGACATGGGTAGGCAGCTTAGGAATATATCTTTTTATCCCAGGATATCAAGTTTAAAGTTAATAAACACATATATTCAGATTACCTAGTATAAAAAGCCGGTGCTAATAAACGCAAAATACATCAATCTTTCTTAGTATTCCTGTCTTCATTAGTATGAACATTCTGTGATGTGGATTTGCTGATTCACTCATCTTCTTTAGGTATTCTAGTATCGGAAGCGGTGAGCATAATTCCCAAAAACCGGATGCCGTACATACAGTGCCTACACATACAAATGTTTGTGGCTTGTAAGCACTTATCTACACTGATAACAACGAAGTATAATAAAATTATATGTTTAGTTCTGGCTTGCGAGGAATGAAATTCTTATGTTGATTTTGATGCCAAATAGGAAACCAGGCAAGTACGTTTAAATACCGTGGAGCCGATAGTATGCTTAGGATGCTAACTGATAGCCTATACAGAGCGCTTAATTTATAAAGAAGAAGCAAGAAGAAAATCAGGTGCTGTGTTTATAAATTACGCTAAGGATGTAGCAGAATTTGTGACAACATTACTTTTCAAAAAGTGTAAGATTTGAATTGTAAAATATATGGAAAACCCACTACGCATAAAGAAGCTTAGCCCATATCATTACCATTGCACTGGGTTGCTTTAGTTAGTTTGGTTAACCTCATAGATTAAATGTTTTTTCCAAGTGAATCAAATATAGGTTTATTTATCTGATTGGGTGTATTTTCAACTTATATTATAATTACCGCGGATGATCTATATTAACCAAGTAAACATGCACACTGTAATGAGAAAAAATTGCGTGCATCGTACAAGTGTACCCTGATAAAGAGCTGTGCATAAGTAGGTAATCTTTTCTGTTAAAAACATAAGTCATTGGTACTAGAAGTTCAAGTTAGGATATTCGCTGAGTGGTTCCGTGCGACCCGCAATGTTTATTGGGACCTCGGTTCCCGTTTCCGCTAGGGTCCCCGCGATCCGGATGACCTAGTTTTACCACAAAAGATACCGAGGTCTCAATAATAATGCTTGTCAAAATCCAACCACTCAACGGGTTTCCTAAATTCAAAGTGGAATTGCTTTCCGCTGTACCAATCTTTGCTCGCGGATCTCAGTAGCGTAGTGTACAATGCGTCAACCGTGAAATAATAGACTCTGATTTACAACCCATATCAAGCTATCGTCAGCTGAGGAGTCTGAACCAGGACGAAACGCCGGTTGTGGTGTGCCGGTGTTGGTATTTCCCTTTTATATTTCCCTTTCAGATACGGTCCTCGCGATCGGAATTACCGAGGTTCATCTCCAAGTAAACTAGGGTCTCTAGAGAGGTTGCTTGTCCCCACTTAAACATACAGCGGGTTCCGCAAATTCAACTTTGAAATGCTTTCCGCTGAGCCATGCGTTACTTGCGGACCTATGTGGAGTAGAATTCACGGCGTCAGCCGTGATCTATTAGGCACTCAGTGTCACATCCGTTCAGGCTATCATCACCTAATGAATCCGAACCAAAAGGAAAACGTGGTCGTGGTGTGCCGATGTTGGAAGGAGCAACATTAAACATTTTCATTGGTACTCGTTTCTTGTTGGAGGTACGGTGTCGGAGCACATTTTGCGTATTGGGACGATGTGTCTTCGAGTTAAGCAAATATTTTATCAACATTTTGCGCAGTACACGCAGTTTCTAAAAGTGCATTTTCAAATATTCGTCGCAGTATAGCAGTGCATTTGAAATACTTGACCCTAAAACGGTCAGCAACATTGGTTGGAAACTGTTGAGTTCACTGAAACTAATACTAAAAGGACGTTCTAGTGAAAAGGAAACGGCAATATAAGCGTTCTAAGATCTTTAGTGTTTTATAAAGACTGCTGAGTTTACTGCTAGAAGAACCATACTGGGATGCTGCTAGAATTATTTCTAGGCCTTTATTTGTTGGCCGCTGAAGGCACATTTAACAAGGCTCATTTTTGCACTCAACTAATTAAAAACTGCCCGTTTTTTCAGTATACTAATTATATTAGGTAACCGGACTATCTATTGACGATTGAGGACAAACAGCAGCACATAGATCACAAGCTTCGCAGGAAATCGAGGTGCCTGGCTATTCACCTTTATCAACCAGAACGTCATCGCGGTGCCACATTTGTCTAGTTTGTGTCACTGGCATTTTTATCATTACCTTGTGCTTATCCCACAAAATGCTACGAGATTTGTCAAATCTTATCTGATTTGCCATATTTTCTCACTGTTCCGTCATATGGAAATGGTTCGTGTAAGACATGTTAACTTCCAGGACCAGGTAAAACCGTCGTTCAGTTCTCACCAATTATCCTCGAGAAGCTCTACTCTAATGACTAAAACCAAAAAAAGTGTTCTTTAAATCAATATTGTTGAGAATGGATTGCAACGTGTAAGCACAATGTAAACCACCATTGGCAGCGAAATAACCCTTGCTCGATCATCGGAAGCGTAGGTGATGGAAATGGAAATTAGGTGTTTTATTCTCGAAAAATATGAACAGCAAGACGCGTTTTGACCGTGTATAATCTGAACGAGTAGAGATAGCAGACCTCAAAGGTAGAAACATTAACATAATAGCCGAAACCTTAAGC
The DNA here is from genome assembly GCA_944474145.2 of Dicrocoelium dendriticum. Taxonomy (NCBI): domain Eukaryota; kingdom Metazoa; phylum Platyhelminthes; class Trematoda; order Plagiorchiida; family Dicrocoeliidae; genus Dicrocoelium; species Dicrocoelium dendriticum. The sequence continues at coordinate 13,760 of CALYDF020001175.1, forward strand.
CCATTAAATATAGCGCTACCATCTTTACGACCAAAAGCAAGCTGTACCCACGGATTTTGAAGTTGAATATTCAACCTACAAGGGTGCTTAAACCACAGTGACACTTGCTTTTTGAACTAACGTGTTGCAGCCTACTCTTAATATTAGTGTGATATACGTATTCGCTGTGTAAATAGATAACTAATATTTTTATTTTGTTATATTTTTTTAACATGTTGAAATTTTGTGGATATTCACTTTTTAACTCCGGATATCTTATTGATTAGCCCTGCTGCCGTCTATGTTCGGCATGTTGCATTTGTTCTACCTAATGATGCTTCATCAACCTACTTGCAGTTCCCGTAAGAAATTTGTTGGGTATAAGGCTCATGCAATTCGGTGCATCAACTGCGATGTTTTGCTCCACATATTTCGCGCATTGGCTTATCCGTTGACAAGTTTCGAAAACGTCACAACATGTAACATCGTTTTTTCCAAGCTAAATGTGATAAATACCACGGTACAAGGCATCAAAATAGACAGCGACCGCCAGCGACTACAGCAAAAACACTCTAACAGGCGGAAACAAACCATTCAGCACTTGGCGTCAAAAGCCCACACGCGAGTAACTCTGTCATCTCGTCATATCTAGCAACTGCGCGATGTGCACCACCATCAGCGTCTTCAACCCTTGCCGAGTCTCAGGTTCAATGTTCAACTTTACATTGATGACTCACATTTGGAACCCCCGGAATGGCCGCTTCATTGCTCACTTAGTATATTTCTCAGAACTAGTTTATAATCTTCTGAAACGCAAGGATCCATGGACAACTCTAATGCAAAAGAGGCCACATGACTGAGTGCATGCGCCGGTTGTTTGTAAATGTCAATCAAAAACGATAATCGCTTATGGTTCTGCACTTACAGGTTCATAACCGATTTCGCTGAGGCGTCATACCTTCATGGTTTTCCACGCACCAGATTGAAAAGACCATAACTATCAGATACGTTATGTTCACGATGTTGAATTCCTGCAGAGATTAAAATATAGGCTTTTGGATGTGGGTGAATACAGTGTGCCAAGTAAACAAGTATTCCGACTTGGCCAGAAACTAACCAATCATGTCAACCTCTGAAAATCACCTTTGCTAATCACAACATGTCGCAGCTCATACTTCCTCATTTGTCAATACTGAAAGGCCTAAAATTTTAAACCTAACGAGACTTGGAAGACAAAATCAGCGATGTTTTGAAGGCTGCGGTCCTTGAGCCCAAACATCGTACAGAAGTATGTAAGACTGAGCTAAATGTGGTAAATTTACGGTTGACCATGCAGAGTGAAATAACCCGTGTCAACCGGCTGCGCAACCTTTATGAAAGTTCTGTCGTACCTCCCAGGGTTTTTGCATAACATTCGTCGACGTGTGCAGCTAACTGAAAAACCGTGGGGAACTGTGCCGATTCCCAGTTTCGGAGAGATCAGACGTCTTGGGAGTTGTCGAGACTTGGTGGAATTCCGACGTCTTACCCAAGGAATTTGCTATGTCAGGAGATTCTTGTTTCCTACGCAACCGGAAAGCAAACGCTTGCGATGGGGCTATTTTGCGCCTCAACTCTTCACTATCTGGCAAACTTATCAACACCTATCGAAGCGAGACTAACCTATGTGGTCAACTGTGGTGCAAGATCCGCCCCAGACGTCCGGAACTAATAGAGGGTGTTATCTACCGTAGCCAATAAAACCGTTGTTGCGATTGGCTACCCCATCTACAGAATCACATGAGCCGCCCACAAGTTTTGCTGATGGGGGACCTAAATGTATCTAGGATATTGTGGGCAGACGTTCGGCTTCTTCCAGGTGATGCCGACGTTGGGGCTCAGTTCGCTAAAATCCATATTAAAATTTATATAACGCAACGTCATTTAACCGAAGCGCATGACTCCGCATCCGGCAGCTCGTCTGGGCCAAGTATTTACTAGCTGCGAGCAGAATCTTAACGAGGACAGACACTTCGAACCGCTAGTGAACAGTGGCCATTGCTCCATTGTAACAACAGTAGAACGGCTGGTACCGTATTACAACCAACAGAAGCTGACATTCAACTATTGGAAGACTGACTTAAACGGGCTCATCCAGACCGCAAGTCAAACTTATTGGACACTAGCAAAAGTGCGTCGCATGAAGCCTGTTAGTCATTAATGGATGGGACACTTAACTCGCTCTGTATTTGATTGTTTCCCTTAGGTAGGCAAATGTCAGACTTATCAAACCGCATTTGTTTGATAAGAAATCTAAACGGTTAGGGAGATGGCGTCTCAAACGTAGGGATAGATACATTAACTTGGGTTGTGATAAGTATTACACGGTGTAAAAGAATCAAATTAAAATATGTAAAACTGAAAAGATCAAGAAACGCTAGCCGTCAAAAGAGGAGCTAGCAGCCTCGACCGCAACTGTCCCCAAGAGAATATTCGCCTAATTGCAACGTCAACTAAAACTGCGTCTGACCTACCGCTCTTAGTTTCTACGGACAATTACTTATTTCAACCACGAAGCACACAGACACTTTGAAAACGCTCAGCCTCACCCTATTTGCCAGTAAAACAGAGGCTGTTCTAATACCGGCGCAATTTGCGCCAGTCTTGTTCGATAGCCTACAATATGATGAGGACGACATGTGGCACCTACTCGTCAAAGTATATGCTACAAAGCCCCCAGGACTTGACGGACTTTACCCACTAAAATTTAAATCCCTATCGAATGCCACCTTACCAGCTGTGACATACGTATTTTTATAAATCATACTGTGAAGTATATGTCCATAACAACTGCGAACATTTGATAGTGAGAACGCTTCCCGTGTGAGGCGATCCGAGTAAAGTAGAGAACTATATATCCATCTGAATGAGTTCATCATTTTCCAATGTTCTCGAGAGGGTTATGAAAAATATTTGTTATCGTTCTTCTAATCGATAGATGTGTCGGCGGCAGCACAACACGGCCTCAGGAAAGGTCGATATGCATCAGCGCTTTTATGTACGCAAACAATCAGTGGGTACCAGCTATAAATGAACGGAAGGATGTTGAAATGGTGTACATGCACGTAAGTACGATGTCTGACACAGTAATCCAAGATGTACTCCGTCGTAAACTGAGGACTTACGGGATCGGTGGCACTCTACCTACTTGTTCGCACGTGTTCATGATGGGACGGAACTTGAGAGTACAATTTAATGACAACCTGACGGACTGGATCCCATCGACCAGCGGCGTGCTCAGCGAACTGCAATTAGGCCAGTGTTACTTATTCCTCATAACAAGGAACTCCTGCAGCTGTACCAGACAACATTTGCAATGTTATCAGATGTTTTGAAAACCTGGTGAATCATTAAGAACCAGGACGATTACGCTTACATCCAGCGTGACTCAGCTCGACTACCAACATGGTCCCCTGAGTTGCATCTCTCCCTTAACGCGAGAATTTCGGAAATTATCAACATTACTAGACCTGTAAACACTCGATTCTTCAACTATAACGGCAAGTTGCTCTACCCCAACGCATCCGTCAGAGACTTAGTAGTGTTCTCGAGACATAATATGAGATCAGTAGAAAATGCAGAGAAATTACACAGTGCAGGACTTCGGATGCTCTGGTCATTACGACGCAGCTTATCCACATATGCTGAAGCAGCGTTCTTTTACCTATCCACCTTCCGAAGCAGATGGATCAGTGAACATAACGCACCAGCTTTCCATCCGATAACCCAGTGGAAAACGGGAAAACTAAAGAAAATACAACACGCAACCAGAATGCTACCCACTCTATGAAATCTTTCGTAGGAAAAAGGATGGGAATTGTTCGGGCTCTACAAACTATCCTGCCGCCCAGTAAGTATTGACCTTATTATGACACCTAAAATAATGCATCTGAATCACTTCCCATACTGCGGTCAGTATTTCGCCTACGAAAACGCTGTAACATACGAGGACACCTTCACAATCTCAGGGTCAAATACATTAACCGGGCATCATATCAGCCGTGTATATAACAAAGAATCATAAACTTATGTAATACACTACCAGAAGAACTAATAGAGGTCGATTATGTGAAGTGTTTCAAAACATCTTCAGACGATTATTTTGGTAGCTTGTGGTATTTGTGAAACGGCGCACATACAATATAATGAAATACATCATATACCCGAAGACAATGACACGTACTACGAATTCCTAACCAAAAAATGATAAACGATTAACTGACGAAACACGGCCACTACCAATCCCTAATTAAAGGCTTTGAATATTCATAATTTCTAAAAGTTGTAAAGAAAAGTTCTTGTTTGCTCATAAATATAGTTTCAGTCTCCCTCTCATTATACTGGTTAACATATAATAATCAAGCAAGCATAGCTTGATAGAGCTATGTTTTGTACAACAAGGATCTGAATGTCACTGTTATTGGAAGGAAGCGCTATCCCATAAGTTCGAGTGCACATATCACTATATGATAATATATTTCGAACTATATGATGGGAGACTAACTTGGACCTGTATTATCATCTTGCTAAATTTGAAGAATATGTTTCCCAGAAAGAACTTATGTGTCATTGCATATCATGGCGTTTCGATTATCATAGCGGTGTACTACTAGCTAGTTACGTAGTTAAAGACATGTGACACTAAATTAAGGATCCCAAGCAAAGTTAAGATGCAGTACCGCTTCTAGGCTGGCAACCTTGTAAAGAACACGGCCTGGTGAAACTGGAGACCTACAACGAAGCGCGATTAACATTATGAATTTTTGTTTCATCTGCCATGAAATATCTGATTAAAGCCCTGGAAAGTTGCAGAAAAATTTGTCGCCGTCGTTGAATAGAACGGATTGTTACCGAGCAGATAATGGAAACACTAATCACATTAACTGTCACCAAAATGAAAGTAGCCGTGAAGCAAAATGGAGGGGCGACCAATTAAAATGAAGGTCACCCTGTAGAGTCAAATGGCATATACTCGGAATGCTTCCCGCTAAATATGCAGTGCTAGAAGGCTCACCAAAGATATCTAGACTTCAGCTTAACATCATTCATTGAAAACCGACGAGACGATGCATTACTCCATATTGGTTACATGGTATAACCTTCACTTATCTAGTGATGATATAACGTATACAATTACTGTGCTCGCCACCTCTACGAAATTGGGCTAGGAAGAACTGCATGTGCATAACCGGGACAAAATCGTTAGTTCCTAGCTGCGTGATTTCCATTGAGGCTAACGTCTTCTTTCATACTGCCTTTTACACAGAACTATTTCGGCACTTGCTAATTCTGTGCCAGTTTGCAAATGTTCCATTAGTTTTTTGCTATTGTTGCGCCCATTTTCTGCTTTGATATTGCGGTCGATTATAAGTTACATATATATAGAGTATTTGAAGGCAGTAAACAATTTACACAGGCAAACGTCTTCAAATAGCAAGTCAATGCATTTTGGCTAATTATAAGCTCCGTCCTCACCCAGATCCTTATTGATTTACAGGCTCAATACGTGTGTTTACTTTCGATAGTGAAACATCCACGTTTCAGTCTGCGCATAAGACAATATGCCCTTTACGCTTTAAACGATTTAATAAATTAAATAAGCCAGGTTTTTGGTGGCGCAAGTCAACTCTTGTAGATTTACGTAAGCTGAAAATTTGTAAGAATTCGGTGCAACAATCTGCAAACCAATTGTTCCTTTGCACTCTTAAAATGTCCTATTTAGCCGATTCGTGATTATCGTGGACCATCGGATTTATAAGCCGTTGGGTAAATAGTGCAGCAGAACGTTTCCTACGAATGAGCCTGACTTTTGTAATTTGCCAGATGGAGGTCACAGCTTGGAATCAGCATGTGGATTTGAATTGTAGTGGTGATATATCGCTTACATTTTGCTTATTAATTTTCGTTTCAGAGTATAATTCGGATGTAAAACCAAGTGTATTTACACCTTCCTCCCTTTCGGTTTGATTGCAAAATTTTTAACTCTGCACCACGAGGAGATTTTAAATTTTAAGGTATACATCCAAGTAGTTCACATGCTACATAGCTCAACTGCAATCCGGAAAATCACCAGACGCGTTTCGCCTTATTGGGGCTCGTCAGTGATGCACATTTCCTCGGTCCCCTAATGGGGATCGAGGCTATGACTGCTAGAGGCAGATACCAACAAGTCAGCATCTCCAGACACTCAGCCCTTAAGAACGTTGGCTGAGGTAGATAATTTATAAGCTAACTGAGATATATCACGACCTATCTTCCCAAGTCACTGACATTAGATTCATGCAGCAATCTAAGCTAGCTTTTCAAGGAGCGATACCTCAATTTTATGTTCTTGATGAATAAAGCGATCAGTTCTGAGCTCCATAATATGATAAAATCTGGCATAACTCTGAAAAATCATGTTCAACTATATGAACAGGTTTAAACCAATGAATTTCAGGACGGTAAACAAAAGTCAATACGTTATTTGTTCAAACTTGTGCCAAGAGTGTCGAGGTCCACAGAACCAAGTGTTGAAGTATTTACGCAGAGTAGCGATGGTGATACCCTAATGTGGTTGCTGCTTTGAGTTGTTTGTTTGGCGCCCAAGCAAAATTGATAGTCCCACCACCCACCCTGACAGTACAATCAACGTTTACCACTTTCTAGAAAATCTATTTATTGACACCCTAAGTTAGATGGGATAACCAGATTCAGTTGCACGCACAACAGTTTCCTGTATACAAACTTAGAAGTCTCAGCTTGAACTTGTTCGCAGGAGAAACATTTCGCACATCATTATTCAGGAACTGAATACAGAAACCATTATAAGTATGTGACGTTTAGATTATCCGCATCTTACAACACAGCTCTGCCAGCAGTTTCACGCTCGTTGCCAAAACCTTCATGAAGGTGTTGGTGCTTTATTCGTGCTTTGTGTAGACTAGCGGAGCGTGCCTACGAGTAGCAGGCCCGAAAACAGCGCGATTAGTGTATGTTTGTACAAATTCTTGATGATTTGCAAACACCCTTAGTTAGGGATTCTGTCGCATCCTCAGGAGAAGTTGGATAAGCTGATGCAAATGTTGAAATACTTGAACGGATTGACGCTGTTATGGGAGTTATATCAAGCTGTTTAACGGTGAAGGAGCCCGGTTTAAACAGGTCCGATCCGCACGGAATGTGATTCGACACCGCGAATCACCATCATTCTTTGTGTCCGTGGATGCAAGGCCAATCGATTATTCGGCGAAGTTAACGTACGATGCGATCGTCATTGCATTCTTAAGCATTACGACGAAACAGATACACGCGAGGTAAGTAAATCACAGAAGCGCCACAATCAATTTTGCTTGCAACTTAACCCTAATGCACCAAACCCAAGAACTATCGATAGCGGATGTTTTGCATATTGAGTTTATTAAACACTGGTTTTTCCAGAAGCCGGCTTGGGTAATAAGTTAGCAAACTGTGTTAAATTCACATGTTCTGCTCGCCTGATCGCGACTAGCAGACAGGTAATTATTATTTGGATTTCCAACGTTCTACAGGTTGATAGTGTTTTCGTACAACGTTTATTCCAAATGGATAGTAGTTAGCCGGATACATTTGTTGAGTCGGTTTAAGTGTAAATGTAATCAAGAGAATTCCCAGTTAACCACCTATTCCTGTGCGCTTCCACTGATACCATGCATCAACAGATATTTTGGGTGGTTTACGAAAAGCGCGGGCTGCATCGATAACAATCTATCCGAAGCCGACTTAGTTCGGTCACTAAGGTCTTCAGTTTATGCTCCAACGCTGAAACAGTTAGCTGTATTTTGACGAAATTTTCAGATGCGCTCGCATGGAAAATTGGTGTTTTGTGATGAATAATAATGGTGCAACACGCAATCGATTCCGGTGCGACTAGCCAAATCAGGATGCCCTCGAGACAAATTCCAGTTCAGTGGCAGGGTAAAATGCATTAGCTTATGGTTGAAATACTAGCGACCACTGGTTTACAGCAGTTCAATTTTTCCTGGGTATCTCGTTTTCGTAGCGAAAAAAACGGTATCTTTCTTTTGTGTGTCGATTATTTATGATTAAACGAAGTTACCCGAAAGGAATCTATCCACTTCCAAGGATCGATGATCTTTTTGATCTTGTAGTGGATCTACTTTTTCAACGTGCTTTATCTGTCTCTAGCTTGACAAGTATAAGCAGACGAGATAAATCGGAAGAAAACTCCATTTGTTGTGCTCTCTGGCTTGTACGAATTCAAAACTTTGTCATCTTGTTTGTCCAATGCTCCAGCTAATTTCCAACGTATCATGCAGCAAGTATTATCTTATCTGAATTTGCGTACGTGTATAATTTTTATGGATGATGTCCTTGTAACCAGCAAAACACAAGTTGGTCACTTGGGCAATTTGGAGAGGGTTTTAGGATGCTTGTTGAGAACAAGTATAAAACAGATATTCATCGAAATTTTACCTTAGAAAGAAGGAATTTGCGTATTTAATACACATCGTCGCCGGAGCTGGTAACCAAACCTACCCCAAAAGGCGGAACAGGTCAGCCTGCAGCCGACGTCAACCACTACGGAGTAGCTACGATACATTCTTGGGTTAGCTTCATATTATTGACGATTTAATATAAAACGCTCACCTCTTGTAGCCCCATTAAATTCTTCATTGAAAAAGCTTCAATGTTAGCGTGATTCCAGAAACTTAATGAAGTTTCAAATCACGTGAGGAAATCTCTCCAGGAAGCCCCACTGTTATTCTTTCCTGCATTGTCCCCATCTGCCAGTCAGTCTGATTTTGCATGGTTGCGAAGGACAATGCAAATCTAGCAGTATTATCACAACTGGGATCCGATAGCGTGACGAGCCGAGGCGCAGTTTAGTCGGAGGTTTAGCTAATGAAAACGAAACTGTTGCATTGCTAGGAAAGAGAACTTAGCGTTGGTGGATTTAGTCAACATGGATGGACAACCGCCTCGGTAGTTGCTATATTGCTAGGAAACCGAAAGCAAAACGGCGCGTTTGGAAGAGGAACTGAAAGAATTGACTCTGAGTTTACAGATCGCTCCAGTGAGCAACACAACAATGCTGATACATTATTAGGGAATCACCCTCGCAACCACCTAGATTGCGTTCGTGTAATAGCCAGCACATAGCAACCTTCAAACTACAGGTTGCGGAGTATAGTTGTTTCATATTTCTCAAGCAAAAGACCCAGAAACCTAATTCATCTAAGTTAGACGGCTTCATCACAATGAAAAGTCAACGAGCAGAGATATGGAAAGTAAACGTTTGGAGGCAAGGTGTCTTTGGAGTATGCAAGATTACCTGATAAGTAAGGAAGGGATTGGGTTTTATAATTTCCGACCGATTAACATCGGCAGAATCATTGTCCCGCATTTAATGGTTAAGGAGGTATTGAGCGATGGGCACGTGGAAATAGAGTAAGGGGGAAAAAGAGGTAAAAGCGGCTCTACAACATTTCTGGTAGCCCCATCAACAGAGATCTCTACAAAACTACTGTCAGTCTTGTGAAGAATGCGGTGTATTTAGTCCCCTCCCCAAAGCCCTCAGTGCGCACCTTTGCGATATTTGGTGGCTGGATATCCTAACGAGACAGTAGGCATGAAACTCATGGACCCCTTGAAAGGAGACGCCACAGAGTCACCGCTTTATTTCAGTCTTGATTGATTACTTCACTATGTGGAGAGTGGTACTACCGAGAATACAGGCTGACGCAAATACTGTGGCAACAGCTTTGGTAACTCATAGTGTTTGTCACCGGAGAGCACCAAAGCAGCTGCAATCGGGTGAATGATCATGCTTCGAGCTTTCGCTAGTAATTGCAGCGTGTTAGATATTTAGTAGACATGACATGAAACACAGCGTACCACCCTCAAGGCAACGGACACGTAGAGGAAACAAAACACTCAAAACGTTGCTGAAAGCATTCGTAGAATAGAGTTAACATGAGTGAGAAAATGTATTACACAAATGGTTGCAGGTATACAGGAAAACAATTCTTTCATCATTGGAACAAACACCATACTTTATGTGGACAAGAAGATAGGCGAAACCAATTTCAAATATGCGTCTACCGATAACGCAGTAGCTGTTGTTTGCGAGCCGTTTGGATAATATTTTGCAAGCGGATCAGTCGGCAAGCATGCAATTAAGAAAGGCTCTCCGACTTTGGCCCGAATATAATGAAAAAGGTGCTTGCTGTGCTAAGATAAATTGGCAAATCGGTTTGGTTGCACCAGCCTTAAACAACGGGAGTGACGACGGATATTCACAGAGATTGAATGTGCTGAGGTACAGTATTAGGAGTGCTATCCGAAGCTACGTGTATGAAAAACAAGGCTAAACCTGAACATTTAATTCACATTTTTCCATTCTAACAGCCTAAAACCGTTAAGACGATACGCCGAATAACATGAATTATAGGGAAAATTTCACTGCCAGCGGTCTCAAGGGAACTTGAGTTACTAGTGTAGGGGATATAGAGTAACACCGGGGACGATGCTCGAAGATGGGTGGGTGTTGTGCGGTGAGGAACGGGAACTCCGCCGGCGCGCCACTGGACTTTGAACTAGTGTTTACATTGCATTCTTATTCATCTTACTTACCCAGCTTTCAGTATAACACACGGTATTAAGAGAGTAGAACAGATTTTTGGTCAAAGAGCAAGGAACTCCAGAACTTAACGGAATCAGTTGCTGGAGTTAAGAAATGGTGGACTCATCTTCCATCAACGAACTACATATTAAATATGCGAGAGTAATAAAGCTACTGATAAAGTACCTGAGGCGCAGCCTGAATACATGGAGTGCAGTAAGAACCCAAACCGATGCGGATCTCATGCGGAGATTAAAATAATGCTAATGTCATGGCTGTACTCTCTCTTTACCATACCTCGACTGCGTTTCTGATTATTTCCATCGAAATGGTATATATACTCAAAAGATAGATGACCGTAGTGTTCGTTGTCTTCTCTTTATCATACCGCAATTTCGGTTTACACACTGTACACCTAATAATTAAACAACTTTCCTGGAATGGTTTTCTGGGTTTCATGTAGATTGTAGACCATGGTGCGTTATGGATTCGAGATTTTCAGGCATAATTAATCTAAATTATCATGTGCCGGAAAGCTATGAGACGGCACACTTCATGCAACATTTATGCACTGAACGTAATGAACTCCAGTCAGTTGCACTCGTTTGCGCTATGCCCCTGAACTGTGAATGCATATTGTAAGGTATCAGTATTTTCTTTGCATGCGCAGTGCATGCTTTTCGATGATACGTTTCAAATATGATTTTGTAAGGGTAAAACATCTGTGCAATGGCAGATTTCATATTTACAGAGCTATATGCATTAACCTGTAGTATTCATAGCACATTTGCACACATTTAACTGTTTGAACTGAAGCAGCGTTCAAAGTTCCAATGCTTACAACAATGTTAGTCTACTGAATGCGTTTTCTCAATACTCTAATTCATCGTACTGTTTTTTATTTCAGTTACAATATGGATTTCTGTGGTTCACATTACCTCTCAAAAGCATCATTTTTGGCCCAGAAAAAGCTGCCAGTCTCCGAGTGTCATCTGTAAATTCTTTTGCAGTTGGTGTTGTGTTCTGATGGAAAACATTGCTTTAAGACGCAATAATATAAGTGGCAAATGCTTTTTTATTAGGAGGCACTAATTGATGTGAATGCATTAGTAAAGGTTGTACAAAAGCTGTTCAGTGAATCAGATGGACGATATATGTTCTTCTTTTGTAATGAATGCAAATCCTCCCATGTGTATATTATATATTGTAACTCATCCATTTACATATGAACTGCCTTTATGTTGACTGGAAACTGAGGAGGCCAAGGATATGCAGACAAGCGTAAATTCACTGTAATTTCAATTAACTATATTCGGGTGAACAGTGTTTCATATGTGTATTAAAACGTTTCTGCTTATTACAATCAATTTCACCAGCATTTGAACTTAATGCAAATATTTTTACTTTCACCTTATGGACCTCATTTGATTTCTAAACCTGTGAGACTGCTTTTAATATCTCATGAGCTATGGCATATTGCAGGATTTCTTTGTAGTTGCTTCCTTTAATCTACCCTAGTATCTAAACTCATCCAAACATCAAAAGTATTTGCCACGCCCTGAAAACAAAGCGGATTACTCGCTGTCTAATGTTCTTGTCATTAGACTAGGAGCCATAAGGATATTCAAAGCTCGAACCCAAATAGAAAGCACGACACAAATAGAATTGTGTGTTGTAGACTGTCGCCAAAAGAACCGCAAATAGCACTATACACTTTTAAAGAATAAAGGGTTTGTTTTCACTATGCTTGTTTTGCTCGTGTGTGGATGCAATTTCAACGTTGCAAAGCTGGAGGCTAGCGAACATCGATGGTCACAGCGTTCTTGTTGTCCTGGTTTGTGTAGATGGATTTTGTTCCATATAGATGCGGTAGATATATTATACCTCTAGTTTGGATACAGTCTATGGGTAAAAATGGTGACTGAACTCAAATCGTAAGAAACGTTACTGTAGCACATTTTGGCAATTGAAAGAGCGTGACAGAATATAATGTTGCATGTGTTTAAAGCAGAATTGTGTTTACTTCAATCCCTAAATTGTGCTACTGTTTTGACAAAACGGTCTTTATAAAAGGTTGAACTTTCAGAGCCAAATCAGTCTGACAACTGTTGTATTTGTTAAATTTTAAATACGCTTGAAGTAATGTGCATCAGAGCTGCCAAAAATTTTAAGCAAAAACGTAAAAGTTGGGGATTTATAAAAGCAAAAAGCAATATGCGTAAATATTCAGCTGGAGCATAAAACTTCGGCAAAATATTTATTCCCTACACCTTTTATAAACATCATTATTCCATCTTTCTAACAGCTGTTTTAGTAGCTCAGTTCAGTTATTTTGATAGTGCATTGGCATGGCGTATTTATCCAATCCCTAGCTTTAAACTTGCCTGCCCATGTGTGTAAACAACAGCTTATGCATCGATGTAGATTACACATGGCTTCAATTTGTTCGTAGACTGTAGCATTCTGATTAATCAAATCAGTTCAAAGTTTTACTGTACAAAAGATTAGCAATTTATGTAGGGTAAAAGTATTGCGTCGTTCTTGAGACTAGTTTGTTGCATTCATGAGCTCTGTGAGTTATTTAATAAACATTTCGCCACATCTTTTATTACAAGCGCTTGTGTAGCAGACGAAAGACGGCCTCTACTCACCAGTGAAACGTTAGATAGTGTTGTTTACAACCTGTTTAGCGTTGGCAGCTATATATCCGCCCTGCATAATACTTTCACCCTTCACTTGAAAGCGTAACACCGGAAATGCTTAAACTTAATGAGCTAGATATTCGCCTGTTCATCTTGTCAAATAAGTGGTGTATGTTCAGCTAGGTGGAAATGGGCCATGGCTTTACCCCGACAAAAGGTGGATTACGTCATGAGCTACCAAATTACCGCCCCATTAACCATAGTACCATATTGATAAGTATTATGGAAAGAATATTCAAAAAGTCGTGGAACTGTCAATTCAAAAGACTGATCATCAGACCGCAACATGGATTCCTCCGTGTTCGTTCATGTCAAACTTGCCAGTTTGAATTTCTGGACTACGTAACCAATTTGGCTGACTCGGGGCAGTAGTTGGTTATTCCCTTCTTAGACATGGCGAAGCATTCGACCGTGTACCTCATGCAGAATTACAAAGTTAACCTCTTATGAGTTCGCTAACTCATTTCTAGCATGGATGTCATATTTATGGTCTAAACCCACCCAATGTGTCAGTGTGGAAAACTGATTATCTTCACCTCTAACGGTAAACAGCGGCATCACACAGGGAAGCGATTAGGCCCACTGATATCCCTACTATACATAAATGACATTCTCCGAATCTTTCGACATGGCAGACCTTTTCTGTTCGAGGATGATATGAAAGTTCTGTTCACCTTGGAAAGCATAAATGAACCAAACGGTGTTCAAACAATACAGATGGAGCTGTTTGCCCCTCAGCGGTGGACCCGAGAGTAGAAAATGACATTCACTGTTGGCAAATATAAAGCCCTATTTTTTATACGCAAACCTATAAATAACGTACTGATGCTAGATAACAAACCAATTACCGGTTGCACAACGACCCATGACATTGGAGTTCGCTACTAAAGCTCTTTTAATTCCTCGAAAAGGTACTTCATGTCACCGCCAAAGCGATACTTACCATAACACCGTTTTCAATAGGTTACCTTTGAAAGACTCCAGGCTAGTTACGTATAAAGCCTATGCGCGTCCAGTCGTAAAACGTTGCACAATAAAATGCACAATTTATAAAGGTAAGACAAAATCAATCTTGAAAAGTACAAGGTTCTTTTATCAAACGGTTACTAGGGTTTGGATCCTTGAATTATCAAAAACGGTGTAAACTACTTGAGCTAAAACCACCATAGCTGAAATGAACTAAGGTTAATATTATCTTCTTGTTTTATTTAGTGCATGCTGATTCTGGGGGGTCAGATGCAGTCCAGTTTGGCACTTACCATCAATATCCAGCTATAAATACATCATCCAGCTTTTGCATCTCTAGAGTTCGTACAAGATTGCACTCCAAATTCTTTCTTATAAAGTATACAACAATATGGAATCAGCTCCTGGAATCGATTAGATGCAACAATACGAAGCATATATTTCGGACTCAAGTATACAACTACTTCATCGTAGAGAAGGCATTACGTATACTGGGAGAATCTCCAACACAAGACGATATTTATGAAAGAGGCCCCATAGAACTTTACAGCTCAAGCCTCACATCTACCGCATTCCAAATGAAGCTCGGCTTAGATCTCACTTTGTGCATTAAATTCAAACCTTACTTATCTGTCCTACTTATTTCATTTTTTCATATGTTCAATCTTTTTATCGCACTTAAGTTACCTGGTTGCTTAGCGTTGGAAACTTTCAGTTCTCATCGTTTCATTAGCTCTCCTAACTGTCCTGCTCTGGTTACTGATCAACTGATTTCCTTTTTTTGGCCTGGTTCGAAAAAAAGGTTTTCGCACTCCATATCATATTATGCCAGATAGTTCGTTAATAATTCCTCTGATGAAACAACAAGTGTGACCCAGGTTTTTGTCACTCCATTTCACCACATCTGTGGCCCGCAGCTACTCTTAACTTTTATTAGACTTGAACGCTCGCCACTTGCTAATCTCAACACTGGCGGAGTAGTGGAATGAGAAACCAGATCCTTTTCCGTACATTATTATCATTTTGCTCCTCAATATTTCATATTCATTTAACCTTTCCCGAAAATTAACCGTGCGTCTGAGTGGCCCCTGCGACATTGGATAGACAGGACTTCGAGGATTTTCGACCGCCTCCACACTCTACGTTGGCCATCCTCATCAAAAGCTCTTTACCTAGCTCCATTTCCCACCATGTTCCTGTTAAATATTAGGCTCAATGATGGGTGGACACCGAGTTCCTATTTTTTCACAGGCCTGCTCTTCCACGCTTATACTATTATTCGTATTTTACCATGGCGTATTAATAGTTAACATCGTTCAAAATAACCACAGATGTTATGGCTGGCGATACACACAAGCCTTACTGTATGCCATAATAATCCGGAGTATAGCGGCCATAAACGTTTCCCCTACAACTCATGAGTTCAAATAGTAGTGTGCTATACCGCACATTTTAGACTTTGCTTGACAACTTAGAAATTATATTGCCATCATCTAGGTCGCTTTTTCTTATTATAGCTGCGTCGCACTGAAAAGCTGTCGGCTACGAAACGGGGTATATTGCGCTTTCACTGTACTAAGCGCCAGAGTTTGTTGCTATTTGATGCTTCGTTTTATGCTGAAGTACTTTTCTCACAGTGTAAAGCTTCCGGCATGAGTCCGCATTTTTAGATGTTCCAAAACCACTACTGAGAAAATTACAAGAACGCTTGTCAAACTTCATATATTCCGCGCAAACTGATGTCTATATGTTTGGATAATTCTTTGCCAGATATGTAAGCCTTATTTATTTTTACTGGTAATCATACTATAGCTATTCTTTATTTAAATACTAATATTAAGATTTTCGATTTTAATGTTGGTCTGTTCCGTTAAAAACTAGCCACTCACTTGTAATCTGATTTTTGTAACTGAATACAACAACATTCAATTAAATCAAATTACGTATATGTGGTATTTATGGAATTTTAACTACAATACGGCTTTTATCAACATAAAATACGAAATGGAAGGAGCAAAACCGAAAAGCAATTTTGAAAAAGACGTCCATGTTTTTCTATATCATAGGTAAGACTGTACAAGAACCGTTACCTGAACCATTTTCCAACGGCTATATTCAGCTTTGATTAAACATAACTCAAGTTTTATGTAATTTGTAGGGGTCTGGCTTAAATTCCTTGCGTGATTCCTTGCCGAATTTGCACTCTCGCGATATACAGTTGGTTTGAAATAAGCGCAATATTTTTTATATCAAAAGCAGTGTACCATCTACTGTCTAACTTATCTCTTCGAACTGTACTTAATCCACGTGGCAGTTGTGAACAGGCAAATCAGCTAGATCTAACATTTGCACTGAATTTCTTTTGAGTTAAATCACATGAATTCCGTCATATGGTCTTAAATCACGGCCCTTGGATTAGGATACCTCGGCATTGCTTAACCAGAGCATGTTAGAACGAGATGGTCGTGATTCGCAAATTATTGCTGACGTTTCTCCGGCGGTCGAATAAACACAGTTACGACATAATAGCATGCTTTTTCAGCGAGCCGATCGGGTTAAGCATATGACGTCAAACAGTTGAAGCGATACATATAATAAAGTACTAACATATTTTCCGGGCAGCACTTTGGATCACGGCAGTCTAGGGGTAGTAAGCAAATAACCACATCAAAGGATCCGTAACCAATTGGTAACAAGCAACGCAGGGAAATATAAATCATTAGCACTCACAGCAGCCAAAGGAAGTTCTGTAAGACCGAATAATTTTCGTAAAATATTGGCGTTTAGCCGTTCGTTGTGAACACGTTAGGACACTTTGTATACTATTTGATTATTGGCAGCGTAAAATATTTATAGGATCAAGGACGACAGCAATAAATTTAAATGCGTCGCCAGGCTTCTGGTACTATGAGACAACCTGCCCAATTATAAGGTAGTTCTCTCACTTTGTTTTGTAATCCTTCACTTATTGAAGCAGGCTATGCAGTCATCTGCCTTAGGACAACACATATATCAGGTCACAGGACACAGTTTCTCAATGGCAAAATAAATATTCTAAAGTTTGTCCAGAAATGTGACTTGCGAATGTGGAGGCATCCCAGTACGATTAAGGACATACAATAAACTGTCTGGGATAACATGTGATTCACCACGACCTTGGTAAAACCAAACAAACGTCCACTTTAACTGAGACGAATAGTCTGGCCTTAAAGCCAATATTATCCGACCAAAGCTCTTGATTTTTTCAATATCAACAGTTGCATGGGACATAGGAAGTTGTTGCGCGGTCAGCAATTAAATTTGGAATCAGGTTGGAAAGCACAAGCTTGTCGTGCATACAATACACAGGGGGACAGTCTCATACAATTCTGCGTTATATCTCAGGTATATGACATTAAGTTCACTACTCCGTAGGTAAACCATCGCAGCAGTTACGTTTGATAAATGCTGTATAATAAATACATATTTTGTAGCCGCATCATCAGTTATTGTTATTAAGTTCAGCTTGAACGATATTTGTGAATCAAATTAAAGCCCAGTGCACTGCAAATGTCCGAAGATTCATCTACGAGTATCTCGTTTTAGACCAAATGAGCCCGTGCTAAATTGGAGGAAACCAGCGTCCATCTTCTAACACAATTGCGATATCAATTGTTGAAGCATCAATAGTAAGAACAGGACGAATTGCGGACGAGTAACTTTTAAGAACACAGTCAAACTTGTGCAAGCTCAGAAGCTTCCGCAGCACTCGTTCTTGTTGAGTGGATCACATAAACGATTTGAAGATTGGTAAACATACTAGCGTAGCAGAAATATAAGCGAAGCTTGGAATGAAAGTTCTATTGTAATTTTCCCACCGAAGATGTAAGTTTACGGGCTTTCATAAGGAAGTAGATTTAAAATTTTAGTTTTGGGCCAACTGCTTTGTAGATACTTATAATAGACAAACGATAGATAATTTCCTTGCCAAAAGTTGGGACTTGAATTGATCACTTGAATTAGACCACCTGATAGTCATTCGCCAAAGAAAGCGCATTTGCGTTTTTAGAGATGTTAAGTAAATCCAGTCTATTGATTAAATGAAGCGTTACTTAACAAACATGTCTGCGGTTACCATCTAACCACTACGTCGCGTTCTATAATCAGAAGTGAGCTTAGCCCTTTGTCTTCGGACTATATGATGCTTACAATACGCGATTCTTCGTGCTGGTTGTTTATCACAATTTGTGCAACACTTAGTAACAAGGATACAGTAAGCTCACATGTTTGAATGAACAATAAACTATTTTTTAAACAATGTCGACATTAAATGGTGCTTCAATCAGGGGAAAGATTTCCGGATGTAATAGAATTTACAGTTGCCAACGCGTAGCCCACCAGCTACATATTATCGGCAATGGACAGGATATAACGATTCTGATTTTGTTAATAGTCTTTACGTCTTTTGCTGAAGTTATTTTGGTGAGAATCCGAATTGATGCGTAGGTATTCTACAAAGCACATGTGGATTCTGAGGCTTGACAAAGACTCCGCCTCTGATGCTAGAACCGTATTCCATGCCAACTTCCTTTAGAATGATGGTTTTCAACAGCGTTTTAAGTCTGGTTATCTATTGGCACTTTGTCTTCACCCAAAAGAATTTCAGACGATAGAGACTGATGAAAATTGTTTCCATGCATGCTCAATAGCAAGCAGGAAACGATAAATACAAGAGTACATTCACATTCGTTTGTATTGCGTTTGTATTGTATTAATCGCGCTGAAGGACGGCCTGAACTGTCTTTATTTATTTAACCAGGAATATCAATTTTTTATAGTTAATAATCTGGAATTATGTTTAATCACTATTAGCGAGTTGCTTCAAATTAACCCTGTAACTGGGACTGCAAGCAATCTCAGAAACATTACACCTATTTGTCTTTTGCATCATTCCAGGGTAGGCAAGGTCATACAAAATACATTGCCATAACGAAGTTGGACGACAGCAAATACCTGAGAAGGTAACATATGCATTGTTTCCCCTAGGAGAATGACAAACATGGCTTAGAGAATATACACTTGTGAGGCACGCTTGCCAAACCGAAAGTATTCATGCATTCGGCTTCATATAATGTTTCCTTTACTCATGTTGTGTGCTGTCCAAATAGTGCTTATTGGTCAAACACATGTACTTGGTTATGATTTAGGAACAACAATAAATCCATCACTAGTGAGGTCCAACGGTAATTGAATTACATCATATTCTAAATGCACTACCGCATAGTAAGTGTGCAGTTATTTTCCATGATAGATTTGTTTTGGTATTTACATCAGCTGTCGGTAAAATTATCCGGTGAAAGACAGTGCGGTTTATGTGTCAACACATGGAAACCTCATTTGCAAACCTATTAACATATGAGAGACAGCTCTACCACGCAACCCATTACACGCAAAATCTGTAAAATTGACCGCATTGCTAGAGTTGTTTATTACGATTTTTATTCTGATTTCTTATTATTATACATATTCAAATAAAGGTTGTTAAAATTATCTGCCTTAATACATGTATATTATACTTTTCATCAACTTGTGGTAATAGTAATACTTATTTATTCAGCTTATTGCCTGAAACAGCTGTAAGTCTCAGTCTGCTCACATGAGAAACCAAACAGTTTTCACATACAGAGCATTGTTCTTTGACCTGTGAATCTACATTACCTATTCTGACCCTGCCGGTGTTTACATGCCTCGAGATTCTCCGATTGTGATACGGTGTTTGGCGTAAGCCAACTTGTTACGTTTCTGTTCCGATGAATGGTCCGATGGAGTTCTTTTGTAAGACCCACGAGATATGATCGGCAACACGCATTATTTCCAAAGACACAGTTGTAAATTAGTAATGAGTTAATGCCTGACATATCTAACATGTTGATTAATAGTTGGACTGACCTTCGTCGAGAAGCAGACTTGCCAATGATTGATCTTGCCACTGGGTCAATTGGAAACATCCTACAATTCATAGATTTGCAAAACAAAAATTCATAGGCTCTTCATTGAACGGAGGAGTTAGTGTAAAAAATTAAAAGCTATGGTATTTTATTCACTTTGCACTGGTTGTATGGTAATGTTTTTGTATCTATGCTTCTTAATAATTGAATTGGAGAGGCCCTACTGCGTTACTTTAAATATGTTGGTACTTCCCTACTATTTGCTCATATAGTTTCTAGCTCATTTGTATTTATCATGGAGACTACGAATGCTATTTTTCAGACGTTAGGAAGAGGTGTTTTGGTGTTGCTGCACCCAACCCTGGCACACCGTGACCGGTTTCATCCGTGTTTGCACTTATCTAATTAGGAAAGCCTGAATTGTGGTGGAAATAGTTAAACATTTGTTAACAAATAGCACTTGGATCAGAATGCGACTACAATCCTTGATGCAGTGTTAAGGAAAGTGTTGTCGCATGTGAAACTTTAGTCTTTTCTACAGAAGGGTGGCATAAAACTCAATATCAAACACTTTGGAACACGCTTCTCGTCGCGGATAATGTATGCTAAAACTGTAGAAATCCATTCACACGATATTTGCTATTACTTTTATACCAGAATACCAATTTATATCAGTTTTGTCCAAATGTACTGAGGAAAATGCTTGCGGTTATAGATAAGAAACAAATATTCGTCAAAGATGAGATGCTGGCGGACAAATAGCACTGTTGTGCGTTGAGGTAAATTACGTTACAAAATTTAGCGTTTAAAGCAAACTTGTCAATCTGTAGCTATTCATCTCCTGCATTTCGCATTGCAATAAAAGAAACCTCATTATTCCATAAAATTTCTTCCTGCAGCTTGTTCTCCAGAATACTGGCCATCCGTAGTTATCGCAGCATGGCAAATTTAATGTCGTGTGCTTCAAGCATATAAAGCTTTTGATGTAAAGTAGACTACTGAAAGCACACACCTCACGGACACTTGTGTTTCATTGGCAAATAAACACAGAACTTCTTCAGCTCTTAGCCATAATAGATGTTTGAATATGTTTCAAAAGCTGCGATGTTATTACGATGCGAAACACTCGACATTTCCCCATAGTTCTCACATTTATTACAGTAAGCATTTTATCCTCTGCTGTCATTTTATCAACAGTAATTGTAGTCCACTCTTTACCATGTTCTGATTTGAGCTTCACGGAGAAACGCAGAAACGGCTAATTCATTTTCATGGTATTCTCTGTCACAAATGACCTACTGAAGACTGTAAATCTCGCTACTTTGTCTATCGGAAAATCTGTGATTCGTTACGTACTCCTGGATAAAAGGATATTTTCAGGCATAATGTTCAGTCTGTGCTACACACTTGTTTAAATTGACAGCTGTAAGTTGCAGTATAACGTTATCCACTGCTGTGCTTCTGTGAGCCAGTGTGTATAAATTTCAGTAAAATATATCAAGGCAAACGCAAAATATCACTTAGAAAATCTGAACCTGGTTGTCATTCCCGTTTTGACTGACTCCACAAATCGCACTTTCAAAGCAGTTTTGATTTGTAAACAGCGATCAAAACTTGTCAGGAATAATGAAGGTCTTTACATGTGCTAAATAATTTTTGTTTAACAAATTGTAACCTCATGGTTATGAAAATAAAAAAATTAACATAATGTAATCCACTAGCAAATGTTATATATATTATATATATAGAAACTGGATATGTATAACAATGCCGATAAGTGAAATTACAAATCCGGGTGTGTTGTGTTACGCAAGTTGCAAGTTTTGCACGACAATAGGTTCTTAAACATTACAGTGCATGCTTATTATTGGTGCCTAGATTGGTCTAGTTATGTTTATTTGAAAATGGAACATTTCAAACATTCAGCCCTATGCATCTATGCACATCAGTTTGGAATGGTAAGTAACTTGAGCAAATGCTGTGTAACTTTGAACCTTTTTGCCAAACGATTTGCAGCCATTTGTGCGATACAATCGCCCTGTTCTTTAACATGTAGTTAGGTCCAAATATTTATGATGCCCATGTGAGCAACTTTTGTAAAACAGATTTAACTGGTGCAAATTGACACTATTGTCGTTCACTGAAGGATAATGGGTCCCTTTAATGCGGCCAAAACGTGGGCACTCTTCCGCTAAATACTGCATCAAAGAACAACCTATAATATATATGGTTGCATTAACTATAACAACATATAAGGCTGTTCATTTTCCAGCAGACATTTTGAAGTATTCACAGTGGCCTCGCGAATGCATAACAAATTCGCAGATCTTGTTATCCTTGGTGTCAACACACGAGCGTCCACCATCGCCGGACTGAATTTTTGTACCCATTTTTGTGTCAGTTTCCGGATACTGTTGTTTTGACTTTAAGCTTTTGGTGTTTAATAAATCATTAGGAACTCGCAAATAAATCAACATAAAAAATCCATCTCGAGTGAGGTGTCGTGCAACATTTCATGATTTCGCGATATATTCCTAAATAAGTTCCTTTATGGCAACTAATTGAACCAATTCAATATCGCGAGCGTTGTGATATGTGGATCCTCGCTGTCACTGTTAATGTAATTATAGATACTGGTTTAATCGTAAACATCATGGATCACTTTTCCAGTTCTATTGTTAAGTGTGTCTGTCAATCAACGCGCTGGCTTTAACACATATACAACTGTGGTCTAGTAAGTATTGTGTGGTTAAAACTATGTGCAGGCTCTTTTGAGAATTAGCTGGAAGTTTATGCATTGAAATACATGAGAACCTATACACTGCCCATGGAGAGCAAGACCCGGTCACTAAACCCAATGCAAAGTTTAGAAACACGGCTTTAATCATTGCCACTAGTAGCGCATGCATACTTTATAGTTAAAAAACAGGAGTTGTGGGTGCCATTTTGGCGTCCGCAGAAATCTGCTGGAATGCTGTGAATGACGGACCATCAGACTAGCAATTTAATAGCAGTTTGACTACATTTACCTTGCAGATTATTATTAACTACTAACTATTAAATATTATTAACTATTGAGTTGGGACACCGCATGCTAGATGAAAAATTCTTCATCTTATTTATGATGCAAAATATAAAGTGAACTGCACAGTACCGTTTCACACTCGACGAGCTTTGTTGATTTGTTATTGCTTCCCGGAAGCCCTAGCATCCACTTACATAACCTGTGTTGTTTGCTTAAATATATTTGCTTAAAACAAAATAAAACGAGCGCAATCCATTAATTGTAACTAAGTATTAAAACTCTGGTTTCAAACTTAGCCTCATTAGTTACAATCTGATGGCAGAAATTAGTAGCCAAGATTGTTCTAGTTGTGGTCAGACCGTTCGATGAGGTTAGCAACTTTGTAACATAGTTTTGTAACCCAAAGAGTTGACGTCATCAGTGCATTTTGTGGGCAGTGTAGCGGATCTCAGGAAAACATTAATGCCAGTGTTTCAGCCCCGTTTGCGCGTGTTATGTTTATGTCACTCTCTTGTTCCACGCTAGCAAATATACTGATTGGGACATCTGTGCGGGTTCTGTATTGTGCACGGGTTGGTGACATTTGAACTTGACTTGTACACCGTGACCCATGCCTGGTTACTTCTATGATCAGTTTGATCGTCCGCTCCTCTGTCTAGTGTGCTAGACCACCCAATTTGAGCCAATAGACTAGCGATCCCTCGGCATTATGATATGACATTATCCTAATTCGCTAGTTTCCGCACATGGAGATGACGAAGGCTACCACTTTGAGCTAGAACAATTCTTCTCAACGGGGCGGCATAAAATTTTCGGGGGCTCTGGGAATTAAACACTTGGTAGCGGGGCCATACAGGGCTATGCTGCGAAAAGTGGTTTGTGATAACACCATCAACAAATTTAATTCTTAATATATATTTTCAATGCTGCAATCTCTCATTATCACTGCCTGTCTGTAAGATGACGTATACCTGTGCATCTGGCTGGTTACTAACGTGAAAGCGAGACCGGACAGACTTTTTGTTGCGTAGCAGACATGGCTGCAGGAACATTGTGCATATTCTTTGGGCTCACTTCGGACATACTGTGCAAGACTGTGCAAGTAACCATCCAGCCTTCTCCAGTACTTTGCACCATCTAAGCTATACGCAGGACGCTGCTGCAGCTACTACGCAAGCTGCATTGAACTCAACGAACTCTCATATCACGAACCTATCCATCGTGTCAATCCGCAGTAAACAACTTTGGCGGCGTTTGGACTGGCTTTTGAATTGAAACCAGCATACGTCCGCTTCTAGTTCGAGCAGCTTGGATTTATCGCGCTCTCTCTCAATTCACAGGGAAGTTCGAGAGTAAAAATGGAAATGGCCGCATCCAGCCTTCTGATTAGGGTACGCAACCTGTCAGTCGGAAAGTACGCAACATCAACTAGCCTACTGTGCAAAGTAGCAACACTACGCCAAGTAGCAGAAAGCAAGTGGATTCGAATATTAAAGGGCTCCACTCGAAGGATAAAGGTGGGTCTGTTGAATGTAGCCGATTAGTAAAATTCGGTGTACTTTGCACATAATTTTTCAGATGGTATAACCCAAAATGTGCACATCCTTCACAACAACACATGAGAGCACGAAACAGACGATATCCGGTTTGTGCTGTGTTTTCGATTAAGCCACTAGTCAAAGACGCACCACCTAGTCCAAAAGTGCGAGCGATTAGCAGAAGAAGTCGAACAACGGATGAACGCTAAGGTTATATCACTGGAAGCGAGTATGCAGGAACCTAACACAACGGCTTCGAAGATAAGCACTGATGCAAAATTTACTTTGATCGAACCACGAATGACAAGGTCCCCTGGCCGTTATCTGATAAATTTTGGAAGAACGACAGGCGAAAACAGACCGTAGCTCTGAAGAACAAGTGGTACCCAGGACCCCAAAACCAGGCGCTACTCGGCAGGTGTGATCAATCAAATTCAGCTAATTTTGACAACTTGTAACATTAACAAGGATGAGACCATCAAACACTAGGTTGTTGTATCTACAACACAAGGGGCTCTGGCCGGGTTCAAATCCCCTCAGACTCCAGTCATATATGCGAGACCCCTGCAAAATTCCCTCTGGATGCTACCTTTAATATCGCCTCTGTTGCAATCACCGCTAATGCCAATATAGGGACAAAGAGTGGACCATCATCTCTTGGCTTAAAGCCAGACCCAACGGTCACCCGATCACACATTTCAAAGTGGGCTCCAATACATCTCCCGTGACTGTTGTGTGAGCCAATATCCCCGAATCTAATGCCATCATATTTCGGGGTAAGTTTTCCGATGACAAAAACCAGACTCACTGAACATTTTAATGAACGGAACAGCCATACCCAAATTATTAGCCAGAGATACTTTTCACATGAACTTTGTACACTATGGCGAACCCAGTATCCTTTTTGCTATACTGGAATCGGTCATTGATGTAGAAAAGTTTTACTCTGTGCAAGTGTGACACAACATAATCCATGTAAGGCACGCATCTATCGCGAGGTCCCTTAGAGCACGCGACAATCGAAAAGAAACACCTTGGATCGACACAGCATGGTGGATTGTCCACACACAATCTTAGTTATGGCGTACCTGAACTTTCTTCCCACACTAGTCATAGGGCCCGTAGCCACTATTTAGCACAGTGGCGGTTCAGTATTGAAACACTTTTATTGAACAATGTGGCGGTGCGTTTGCTCGAACACTTAGCTCTCTCATCAATAAAGCAGACCAAAAAAGGTAAAACTGCTGGTGCAGTCAGAGCAAACAGCAACGGATGTGTTAGAACGTCGGCAGAGACATTGTAAAAGCCTTCCATCTAAACTTTGGTTAAAAGCTGTTGAAACCTTGCGAAGACCAGGCATGAGAATAAATGAAGAAGAAACCTTACCAGCGATCAATTTACTACTCGGCCACTCCATTCTGCAGCAGGTCCGGACGAGTATTTGGACGTACCTTGGCCAAATGAGTTTGCGAACGACGTATCATCATCATCGCATCAAGATAACGAATAACGGCCGACCTCTCACAGCTCGGCATTCTACCACACTTGACTTTGGCTCCTTGTTGGCTCCTAGAGATCGAGAGACTATACTGCCTTTTTACAAATGATCAAGTTTTGTAAATACGCTGGCCGAACAATATGATTGCCGGGCACGTCACTCAAACGAAACGACAGGTTAACGGAAGGAGGAGGGTTAATTCTGTTTTACCGAAGCAACCTGCAGTGTGAGGCCCTTGAGGATTCAGATTTAAATTTGCCGATTCTCTTTAATGCCGCTTGTAATTACATTGTAGGTACACCTGCAAAAACGCTATTAAGGTAATGGACTGCCAACATGCGACAGCTTTAAGATACAACCCAACGTAAAAACACATTCACATTCTTATCATGGTTGGTTTCAGTGTACACTGTCTGTTCATCTGCTATGCGGAATATCGCAACTAGAACCCTGCGTGGTTACGCAAAATTACGCGTTGTGACAGCATAGCCCAGCTCGACAGTGTCCCAATTTGTTCGTTCATCTCTAAGGCCATTCGGAAGTCGCTTGGATTGCATTCCTCAGTACATTCAATTAATTGCTTACGAATGCTTCAGATACAAGGTTTTCAATGGACCCGAAAGCTTTCCTTTCGTGTGAAGCAGACCTGGAAAATGGGACTACAAGCAACGCAGCCTGGCGGGATCACATAACATAGACGTCAGACCCGTGGGACAAATAGGTAGCTCATCGTAACCACTGCACCCAAGTGCTCAGAAATGACAAAGTCGAATATCAGCAGAATATGGCGAAAACGTTTAGTGCTAACCACAAACTGCTGTACAAGTATGTCAATGGCCGTCGTAAGGTGAGGCATGGAATTCCTCTGCTCCAGACGACTGATGTTCTAACTAGAAAGACTATAAAAGCAGCAAACGCGTTGCGGACGCCACATGTTTCCACATTGAACCAGGCAACCTTCTAATTTTGTTTTCCCGTCTCTGGGTCTCATCCACATTTGTTTTCCTGCCGAAGCTGTTTTGCGGAAGCTGACGACTATGCACAACAACTACTTCCCAGGAGTCAACAGTATTTACCCAAAGGTACTGGAAGAAGCAGCAAGAGAACTGACAAAACCTTTGGCAACTTTCTTTCAGCGCAGCTTTGTTCAGAACCAGATTCCGGAATTGTGGATGCTTGGAACATTAAGTCCAATTCACAAAGGCGGAAGCAAGACTGAGTCCGCAAACTACCGCGCAGTGTTCCTTCCCCTTGTATTATCAGAGGTCGTGGAATCCAACGTTGCCGATGCGTTGGTGCGTCATCTAGAAAATTGTAACATTACTGCTCCAGAGCAACACGGTGTTCCTCGACAGCGATCTAAAACGATGAATTTATTAATTGTGCGAAGTAGTTTGAGCGAGTCAACTGATCCTGCAGTTGCAGTTGATGTAATCTACTTTGATTTGTCGAACGCACTCGATCGTTTAGATCATCGGATTCTCCTTTACAAGCTCCAACCTTTTGGACCTGGGTCCCTCTCTTGAGCTGGATAGCCAACTTTCTCACATAACGACAATTATAGTTGAGAGTCCGGAGTTCCCTAGCTGAACGGATACCAGTCAAGCCTGGTGTGCCCATGGGCTCAGTTCTGGGTACAGGATTGTTTTTGGTATTCATCAATGACCTTGCACGGAACATCGCTTTAAACGTCCGGCTGTTTACTGACCATATCAAGATATGGCGCAGAATTCAAGCAGATGCCGATCAGAATTTACTTCAGTGTAAGCTAGATAGATAATTAATTGATCAGCCGGAAATCAGTTAGAGTTCAACGTGGACAAATGCAAAGTACTCTCCATACGACACCAGAATACCTATTCCTACAAGCTAGGAATGCAAATACTGCAGCGGTCATGCGTGGAACGTGGGTTTGACGTCCTTGTTCAGGATATCTTGTGTTGTTCCCAACAATACGCTAAAGCATGAAAAACTGGTAACTAGTACGTTGGCTTGCTACCAAGGGCTTTCAGGCGACTACACAGCAGAGAGATGCTGAATGCGAATGTTCCTCTCCATGTCGAAAATAAAATCCAAGCATGGCAGAAATGGCTGAAGCACGACCTTCCTGCACTGAACCAAACTAAATTTCATACTTCTAAACACGTCATTGGAATGCGCAAACTGCCGTACGAGCAAAGACTGAAATGTTTAGGAGTATACAGCACTCGTTATCGCCGACTACGCGGCGAATTGATTTTGACCTAATTTCTTGTACACAATTAAGTTGGCCGCTCTTTACTGCAGCTCAGCATTAACACCAGAGGCCACACCTTGAAATTGGAAGAACAATACAGCCGCTTAGCATACAGTAGATAATTCCTTTTCATTCTTGTGTGTCAACCATGTAATGATCTCCCAGAATTTGTTGTTCCAGCACCCAGGCTAGTCATATTTTAAAGTCGGTTGGATGATGCACTCCGCCACTTGCATTTTGTTACTTGACGCTAATCACCATCCTTCTCCGGATAATACCTTAAGTTTATCTTTTTGTCTATTGCGTCTATGCAAACACTCGGAGTGCATGGCTACTGAATCAAAAAGGATATGTCCACTATTTTGTCATTACAACTACCAAACGCCTTTTTCTTTAACGATTTTCGCAAACTCAGCAGACCACTTAACGGGGCTTGTAAAACAATGCTTCTTAACACGGAGCTAATCATTGTTCATTGTTCCCTTGAGCTCTCCTCAGCACACTGCGGTAGTTTAGCAGAGAGCCACACTGACACAAACAGATTTTCCCATAGAACAGAACTACCGACAATAACTGATGTGACGGTCAGCAATTCTTTCTTCTTGGGTCTGAGTGTAGTGGTGACAGGTTACGCGATTTTCGACTACCGACTAAGCCCGCGTATGGGTTTGGCCGCTCAGTCATGTTAGCCCGCAGCTTTCCGAATTCGGAAGGCTGCTCTGCGCAAATAGAACAACTTTGAAGAAGGTTTGTTCCTTTCAAACTGACAGTGGAACCGAATAGGACGCGTTATAAGGCCTTATTAACATAGAGTTCAGTAAAATATTCAAATTATCAAGCGAGTATGCTAAATTATATCATAAAGGTTGGTACCTGGTTTCTGTCGTACCACATAATCAGACCACCTATTGGTACTGTATCTAACATATTCGAGCAATATGTAACTTATAGACGTATAGACCTAATATGTACATGCGAAGGCTTCTCTTACTACTCATAATGTTTAAATGCGTTGACAACACCCATCGGCGCCACCAATTGCAATGGCAGATATAAGCTACTACATAGGTTATTGGCACTACCATGTCAATTTCTTGAAAGATCCCGCAGTTTCTTCCGTGTTTGTATGAATTGTCCTTCATTTTACCTGCTGTTATTGTTTGTACTAAATTTTCTGTGATTAAGATGAGCACAATGGGCTTTTGTATTTACCTTGTTTGTTTTTATGTTCGTGCGCCACTGGCTTTCGTCAAGACTCGTTATTTAGCCCTTTTGCCTATACAGGGATTTTAAAACGCACCCAAAGGAACCACCTTTAGCTTGCCACTAACAATGTTTCTGGATTATAATATGTAACTGTTTGGATTGGAGGCTTCCTTCACCAACGGAAGCGTCAAGTACGTGTTAGGGAATCAGTCTAACCCAATAGGTTGAATGTGATGTTCCACAAAGCTCAGTGCTGGGACGGCGTTTATTCCTGGTGTTTATTAACGACCTGTCATCAGTTATCTCCTCAAATTTCCTGCTTTTCGCCGATGACGTCAAGATATGGCAGGTGATTAGTAACAAGCCAGATCAAGTTCTGCTCCAATATGACCTAGATTGCATTTAAAAATGGACAAAGAGGAACATGCTTCATTTGAACATGATTAAGTGCAAAGTGCTACATCTGTGTCACCAGCTGGTGAGCTCTTACAAGCTTGGAGACCACACCTTGGAGGAGGTCTATCAGGAGCCTGACCTGGGTGTATTGGTAAAGGAAGATCTGGGGTGTTCAAAACAAGCAGAGAAGGCGAAGAGAACCGGCAATTAACACTTCCGCCTTCTTCGCAGAGCCTTCGGTCGGTTTGAACTCTCAATCTTTCCCCGAATGCTGAACGCCTACGTGCGATCGCATGTGGAATATGCTATTCAGGTGTGGCAGCTGTGGTAGAAACAGGATCTCGTTGATCTCGAGACTCCTCAACGAAAGGCAACCAAGAACGTCGGGGCCTCTTTCATTTGCCTTATCAGCTTAGACTGAAGTCTCTACGAATGTACGGCAGTCGATATCGGCTTTTGCGGGGGATCTCATAATGGTTTACCAGATTCTGAAGAATCCAAACCACATTTGTCGTCCGTTGTTGGAATTGAACCACAACACTAAAATAAGAGGTCACAGTTTGAAACTGACAATTCGGTTTAACAGGCTTGAAAGTCGCAAAAAATTTCTTTTTCCTCCTCGTGTGCCAGTCTTAGAATATCCTCCCTAATTATGTCGTCTCTGCTTCTAATTTGGCGATATTTTTAAAAAACGTGTTGACGATGCATTTTCTCACTTACATTTCCCTTTATGATTTGTTAGCCAGGGGCTACAAAACGCAATCAAAAGTTGTCTTGCCAAACTCCTAACCAATGGATTTATGGAGTTAAACGTTTAATACGTGAACATCTCCGCTATTCCACCTAAGTCTATGGTGAGTCCACCACAACGCTTTTCACTTTATCATGTAATTAATTTTCCCAATAATTTCCATCCCTCGGGACTTGTTAAGCAATACTTTCTTTACCCGTAATAAACCGTTGTTCCATTTTTCTCACCAAATTATATCACAAGTAACATTACCATATATCTTATTACGTAAGCTGACTGTAAAGGAGGAGTGTGTTTATTGTCCCTAGTCATTCATGCTTCGTCCGTTTCGCATTGAGCAAAGGTGTTATTTCATACCTATGCTGAAAATGTACGCAAAATAAAACAGTGGCAATGCCGTATTAGGTTACATATTTGCCATTTAAAATAACACTTGAATACTGAGCACTTTAGTTAAGAAGTGTTAGCAGTAGTCCGGGGATATCTTTCATCTAGGTTTATCGCAGCAACTCAAAACCCCAATTAACCTATGTGCTTAATATGCCGAAGCAAACTTTCAATTTACATTATGAGATAATTTACGGAAGAGCTGACCCATGAAGACTTGTTTGTTTATGCAAGACGTTTACAACAAGAAGCCTAAAGAAACCAACGTCTCATCATCATCAACAACAACGAGAGCAGGCGCCTGAGCAAGCAAACAAACGAATAGTGCTCCCCTACATAAAGAACGTCTCCGAACTAACAGGAAGATTGCTACAGTCACATGGGATCTCTGTGGCTCATAAACGAAGTGCTACCCTAAGGAAACTGATCTCAAGACCCAAAGGAAAAGTCAATCAAGCCGACCAATGCAATGTTATC
This sequence comes from Dicrocoelium dendriticum, assembly GCA_944474145.2. NCBI lineage: Eukaryota > Metazoa > Platyhelminthes > Trematoda > Plagiorchiida > Dicrocoeliidae > Dicrocoelium > Dicrocoelium dendriticum. The sequence goes on from CALYDF020001175.1 coordinate 45,490, forward strand.
TATCAGCTAAAATGCATCGACTGCGATAAAAAGTAATTCGGACAAACTGGAGGGAAGCTTTGTACACGAATTACCGAACACAAGGCGGCCGTCAGAAGACATGATCCGCACTCATTGGTTTCTGTGCACGAAAATCAAGAAGGCCACCATTTCGATCTGGAGCATGTTAAGATCTTAGCACATGGAAGTACAAAACACGCCAGGGAGTTTTTGGAAGCCTGGTACTCCACAACGAATTCAATCAATCGACACATCGAACTGGACGCAGTATACACAACACTAGTGGCGAAAGACCGCCAACTCAATCGATTGAATCCGGTGGAACGTGTGGCTGGCCAACCAGAAATGACGGCAGGCTCGCCCACAAGCGCAAGCAGACAAAGGCCACGAAGCACAAGGAGTCAAGGTCAAAGGTCACTTGCTCATCAATCAGGCTGAAGGCGGATCGAAATCCCAACCAATATGATTGCTCGCCTCCACGGGCAACCACCGCGCTATAAAAACGCACGCACACCACGCTCAGCGCCCTCTTACCGAGGCTCCTCTACGCTATTCTACGCTACTGCACGCCACTCCACTACGCACTGATGATGTCACCTCGATTAATGACGAAACGTTTGCAACCAGATTGCCAAGCTCAGCGAACAGTTCAACTGCCACGTTTACAACAAATACGAAACGAATTGAAAAACAGGTTTCAGAATCTGATTCCCATGGAAATCTTAATTACGATTTTAGATCCATGTGACATGCAGCCCTGTAGTATTGAGGTTAACGACCAGAAAGTCTCAATGGGATTCAAAGTGACACACTAGTAAGATCCAAATAAATTCAGTATAACAGTGATTTTTGGATAAAGACCGATGCCGCTAAAAGTATCCCAAACTGTTTGAAATAAAAATTACGTTTCTTTGCTTTCCCTCCATATATTTGGCTGAGCGTGGATTCCTCAGAGTGGTTTCTCCAAAATAAGCAGAAACAGACTGGAGGTCATTGCAAGAAGAGATATTCGACTCTCACTGTCAACTCTGGAGTCGGAAATAGGCAAGCTTGCTCTAGGACATGAGGCTCAAGGTTGCGCACTATAGTTTTAACGAAATTATTTTTGTAAAATTATGCACCTCTTTGTTCACAACGTGCTTTACATTTTAAAGCAAGCAATAACAGAAAAAAGTTTAATTAATTATGATGACTTCTGTGTAATGGCTAGTCGAACAACCTCCCTCTGGTGCCAGCTGAGTGCTTCAGGTTCACAGCGTTTCAGTATACAGTTCGGTATCAGTGTTTCATTACGTAGTGGGTTTTCGTTTTGCTAGCGGTATTTGCGGAAGCAGCAGGCGCCGATGTGCCATTCTCCATGGACATCGATAGCGTAGTGCTGTAGCACATGCGGCCGCGATTGCTTGAATCAGGCAGGCCTAGTGAGCCATGAGCGAGGCCACTCGGGGCCGTCACGGAAAAGACGATGTTTCCTGCAGAGAACGTAGTCAGAACCAACCCAGCGATATTTTAGCTCCGTGCATTCAATTTAATAACCGCATGCTTGCATGCTGAGTAACTTTATTTCAGTTGGTGAGTATGATATATTGTCCAAAGGATTCTTTTTATCTCATGTTAATGTCAAACTGAGCTATCTGTAAGTTGGCACATGTTTTTAATTTACTTGTGTTAACTTCGATAAGATTTTCCCGTTTGTGTCATTCCTTGAAATAAATTTTCGGACGTCTTGAACTTATCGCGCTTCTGTTCGTAACAAATTTATCTCATATTCGTATTCCGTGAAGTGTTATGTCATCGTATTTGTATGCATTATTCGATTTAATTTATTTGATCTCGTTGTTTCATGTGATTGGCTGTTGCGTGATATTCCCGGTGTGGCTGCGCTTAAGGTGCATATTGACGAGGTGCCTACCTGTCTATTACTAACTACCTCGTCCATAGTGGCTCCAGACGAATTTTGGTGGTTGCTAGAGGGGATGGTGGTATGGTCCTTGTGGCCGTGCTAGGCTCGAAGACTGGTTCCAAGCACTCAGTGTGGAGCGGACTACCGTCTAGCCACCGCTTTGTGTGCGCATGACCCTCAAATAGAGCGTGCTTGTTTTTGCCTGTGAAGGAGTGTGGGCCGGCTCCGTTGATGAAACATAGCTCCCATCCACATGCCTCCCGGTCTTATTCCTCCGGGTATACACTGGATGTGTGGTGTATGGTACAGCTAAAGCCACCCATGGTCCCTCTGTTGGCGCAGATGTCCTATGGATGGCCACAGTGAAAGACCAATCCGAAACCGGATGCCACCAAATATGTAGATTTCAAGAATTAGCAGACAGGTAGAGTAGTAAAGAGTTACTTACTACCTTGCGCTTATTTAGTTATGCATAAATTAAATATTATTTTCCTGTGCTCGAAAATTTGCAGTACCTGTGGCGAAAGCTATTCATTTCTTACTAAAGGGTCGAAGTGAGCCGCCTTTTTGATAACTTAATTAAACGACGTCATTTAATGAGAAATATAGGCTGCTTCTAACTAGGTGTTGTGCTACAAATTACCTTCTTAACACTGCACAATAATACGAAACTTAGTTTATTACTTTAATGCAGCGAACGCCAAATCAAAGTTAATGGGGAAAATTGGTGCAACTGCTTGTCCTTTGTCTCTATAAGAACTTGCTCTTTTCGACCAATTAAGCAATGATGAAATACCATTTGTGTCGATGTTTGTTCTTTCCCTAATTAATGATTTTTATACAGCTACATTCTATTTTATCGTTCAGCGTGTAGCAATTTGAGCACAAAACTCTGTTTAGATTCTACAAATAAAACCGCGTTGTGGTTAGCGATTAAGTTACCCATTTATTACAATATGTGATTTTTGCTGATGATCATTTATTTTGTACATTTTTTACCTTAAATAATTATTGTAATGACCTCTACTAAGCGGTACTTTTGTATCTGCATGGGGTTGACAAATATGTCAAACGTCTCCACGCAAATCGATTGAGCTCGGAATTGTAGACAATCGCAAACTGGTAAGATTATGATAGGTTTTACAACAAAGTTCGAAGGAGGACCTCAAAAGGAAAGCACATTCGCAAGTTCCACTATTTGACGTCCGTAGGTAGCAAAGCCACCGTCAGAACTAGCAGGCTTATATCTATTAGCAGATAATGTAACGTAGTTAAAACTTCAGCTAGAAGGTCTAGTGAGATAGAGCGTAGACTACTCGCGAAGGGCTTGACCATTACTTTCAATAAATCCTATACGAGAACCGAAGAAGTTATTCATAGACTTGGAACTGCTTCAACATAGTTGCCTGTTTCAAAACCTGTGCATATTCATGCAAAAGTTGTAAACCGTGTGAAATTTTAACAACCGTGGAAGCCGAATCATGTGCTAGAGGTACGTATCACATTAAATGCCTTAAAGGAGGATCGGAACATTTTTACCACAAAAGCCCATAAAGGTTTAATTACATGATAAATAAGAAGCCAGATACTTTGGAAAAAATTGGAGGAACATCTAGTGACAAGAACAAGGAAGGTTATCGGCAGTATGACTGTCATTTCAGTGCTTAATAATAGACAGAATTTGGTGATTACTTAAAGAAGGAGTATCCCGGACCGGGGAAATGATACGGCCCATACTCGAAATCAATTCTTCCACCAAGAGTATAAGGCTTACAGAAGGTACATAAGGCAGAAAATCCATTCGAACTATTGTAGATGGCATAGGTTCAATGACGAAGGAACTATCCAGATAATTTTTAGCATACTGCAACCCTTGACAATGCAAGCTTTAGGTTCGTAAAGAACTCTAAGAACTTAGAGCGAAAGGTGCCTGGTCCTGAGATTGACTCTGATGAAATGATGGTCAGTGTCGACATTAGCTAGCTCTCTATCAAAGTGCTAAATTGCGGTGCAATGAAGATAGCGAAACGTTGTCTAACTTGGCGCAGTTTCCTGGGGGAGATGAAAAAGCTTAAGCTAAATCAAATACCGGAATGAATGACGTTGTCCATTGACATGTTTTCTTTTTACAAATCAATATAAATTATACAATTAGAACAAGGAACTTACCTTGTGATTACGACATCCTATATATTTGCAAATTTGTGTATGGTAGGCTTTGAAATGCGGGCGCTAACTGACTCTAGTAGCCCACCGAAAATTTGGTGACTTTACGAGGATGAAACATTTGTTGTCACAAAACGGGACAAGAAAGATGTTTTCTAAACCTCTTGAACACTTGCAATATTAGCGTTTTTACTATGGAATTGGAATGCTGTAGTTGATCAGTGCCATTCCTTGATCGTTTAGCTCACAGGAATGTCGGTAGTCTAAAAACAGCGATGCATTGTAAGCGGACCGCAAGAGATGGTACACACCCCTATAGTTCAGGTCAACCAACGCATGAGTATGCTGGAATCGCCAAGCAAATAAACACGCTGTACGGCCGCATTTTAACTCGGCTCCCGCCTAGCCCACTGTGGTCACCCTTATTCTCCCCACAAAATATTGTGCGCGCGCTCGTTGTAACAGTTAGATGAGCTCTGCTCAGTGCTTCCCCCCTCTTGGATCTAACCTGTGTAGGTTATACACTTGCTCCAGTTCACATATTTGTCATATTATTTGCTCAGTTCTACGTTTGTACCTAAATTAAACCAGGGTTTTCTGGGAAAGATTTTAGTATCATTCGGAAGAAACTGAGCAGTCCCAAACTACGTGGCAACCAACCCTGCAACTTGCAGCGTAACAAAGTTACAATCATTTTGCTTCGCTCATCAACTGAACATCTCTACGGACGCCTCCCAGTTCTTCACCTGCATCATCGAAACACGCTACCGCTTCGTGTGGGGGGGTGCATACAACAGCGCATCCTTTGATCATTGAACCCGACAGTGCGCTTTACAACCACCATCTGCTTCGACCGATGGTGCATTTGAACAACTCACAATTCGTGTGCTCCATTCGACGTGTTACTGCATTACGCCTAAAGCGTAGAACATTCATCAAGGTACTCGCTCAGATAGGCCTTGCTGCAAACGATAAGAGAATGGCTAGCATTCCAATAGTTCAACAGCGCCTATGTTATGCCAACAATTGTAGCAATATCTTTATGATCGGGTACCTGTTCTAGCTACATTCGATGGTACTGTCCGCAATGTGTAGGCAAATCCGTCCAAGAAGTGCGACAGACAAACAAAGTTATTAATACAATTTGGTCTTTTCCAAAATATCAAGTCATTCCAGCTGTCAACTGTTTTTCTTTGCTCATGAAAAAGTGCAATAGGATGATTTAGATAATCGCGTATTTTGTAAATACTAAAACCGATCGCAAGGAGGTCAATATGGCCACGCTACTACCTCAGTCAGCCAAAGTAAGCTCTGACTAAGCCGAAGAAGAGAGCTAAAAGTACCAATCGCACTGCACCCTCAGTGTACCGAACTCCACTCGGTCACCTCATTCCCATAAGTGGACAAGCCTCAAACATGCCTGCTTCCAATCCTCCAACCATAGATGCTTCACTTGGAGATTTAGCCATGACACCGACAGCTAAGAGCCGGAGGCAAACGGTACAGATTATAAGCAGTTATCGTACGCATCGTTTGCCTCGACAAACACACCGGGAGCGACACATATAAGTCCATATTCTATACGAATACATGTGGAGAAAGGCAGCTCTCACCGTCAACTCCAGTGGTGCCTACTATAAAGCTCATATTGCCAGCAAATCTATAAAACCGACACCAGCTATACAAAACTACGCTGCGTTAACTCACATGTGCGTCAGTGTGCCCGGGTCCGAATCTGGCACAATAAAAGGCTAGTTGCTAGACGATGGCAACCAGTGGACTTCCATCTGCGATGCGACTGGTATTCGGGTTGAGCCTGCAATACTGCAACGTATAAAGCGTCACTCGACCTCAGTGCATTCTGGTGAACCTCAACTTCTTACCGTAACACTAAACTCAACAAATGAGACAAAGGTTGTCCTGCTTTCAGCAGTTCGTCTTCGCAACTCATCGAGCAAGGTTAACAATTAACAAGATCTGCTTTTGAAAAATCGCCCAAAATGTGCAGGTAACCAACGCGGCATTCTCATCAGCAAGGGAACCATATTTGTTAATGGCTCCCGAGCTTTTGCATTCTTCTTGTCATGATGTGCAAACATGTGACTGAGAGCCGTATTGTTATATGCGCGAAGCTCTCTCCGTTGACAATGTTATTGTCAAATCCCTGATAAGGGTACCGTCATCAACTAATTACAGGGATCGCGGTCAACACACATGGAGTTAGTATTACGCCCCGTGGAAATGACGCAAGTTCTATTAGATAAGCTGTAAAGTTTCGAACAAGGTTGCAAAAAGACACCCGGCATAAGGCGGCAGGCCAATGGCAGGAGTCGTAAGCAATTCGATGGAATTTGCAGACGCCGTAAATTCTTCATCGACACAGTCCTGCGGAGAGAACGATACAATAGCACCCAATGAACAATGAACAATAATTTATCACGGGATAAAAGCAAGTGCTTGACACTTCCCGTAGGCGCACAACAGGATAGAGTACAGCAGGAGTGAAAAGTATATTCAGGAACGCTCAATAATACCGTGCAACTTGACTGAAATCCATAAACCAAAATCGATTAACGGACAACCAACTAACGGCCGGCTTAAAAACAAACACAAATTTGACATCCATCAACGCACTCCTAACAACACAAACCCTATATTGTATGTACGCAAACGCCCAAGGCCTTCTAAGTAATTTGGCCGAAGTTAGAGAAACCCCAAATCAAAAACCTGGGACTTCGTCATGATTCCAGAGACCTGATTAAGCTTTAAGCAATTCTGAGATCAATTTACTTGGTATGTGTCTGCTTCTGAAAACTAGAACGTGAACGGGTGTTGGTGTGATTGTTTATTACAATACAAACCCCCGATGTGAAGTTAGTTATCATCCGGAAATCCGCGCTCCTGGTTCGCTTTGGTACCGCCCACTGTTCGTGAAATTAGGACACATGTTTACTAGATGTAATTTACCGCTCACCAAACTCTACATCGGAATGGACACAAAAACAAACCCCGTCTTTCATTTACTTTGAACAGTTCCTACACTTTAACGTGCACTACATAGGAACGCCAGGAAAAGATAGTACGCAGTGTAGATTATGCTTGCAAGAACTAATTGCTAGCCACAAACTGTACAACCAGTTAACCTCACCCACCAAATTTCGAACTGTTGAACAACCATCGATATTGCATCTTGTGCCCAATAAGGTGGATCTCATGGTTGACGGGGTAGTTACAAGCACACCATTGGATATCAATAACAATATTACGCCACACTTTGACTATATATGCTAAACGGAATATCCTGAAAAGGAGGATGATAAAGTGCCTACTGTCACGCACTATAACGTGTTATCTACTCTTGTTAAAGATACTTCTTGGACTTAACCGAATGATCCCATAGGTTGTCAGGGAAATGTTCATAAGGACGTTTAGCACACTGCTAGTACAAGCATCGAAACAAAAGTGTTTCCAATCTAAAACAAAATATGCATCATTTTTTAGAAGCAGAAGACGTAGAAGATTGTCCCTGAGGGATTTGGCATGACCAGCGCTCAAGGTTTGTCCAAATGCCGAAACCTGGACTGCATACGTGACACATCGCAAATGCTATGTGAAAATGATCCGCGAGGACAACTTTACGCATCAGGCGGTTAATGAAGCAATTCGGCATGAAACGCAAACTTCCGTGCTGGCGCCATAACGGCCATCGGAAGATAGAGCGCAGGATTGCAACACCAGTCAAGGCTGACGGATGCACGCCGTAAGCAATGGAAGCACCCGAGTTGATACTGCGTAATTACTTCCAAACTTGCCAGCAGGTAACAAGTCAAATATTCTCCTTATTTCTATTACTCCACCGTCGGGTTTAGACAACATCACCTTCACTGAGGAAGGTGTGTTGAAGTTGTTCACCTTGCGTATCCGCAGTTCTCCCGGAGTTGACAACATCCGACCAAACGCTCTACAGGCGGTAGCTACCGATCTAGCAGAACCACTGGCTGTTTTCTATCAGCGATGTATAGAAGCGAACAATATTCCACCAGTATGGAAGCGAGGGGTCCTCCCACGTGTCCGTAAAGAAGGTAGCCGCACCGACCCTACCAACTACCGCCCAATAACATTACTTCCTGTACTATCCAAAATGATGGAATCAAAAATGGCAGGTGTGCTGATGAAGTATCTGGAAAGCCACATTTTGATAGCCCCAGAACAACATGGCTTTTGTCAAAGGCATTCGTGTAATACTAACTTATTAATTGCACGTAATAGCTGGACGGAAGCAGTTGATGATTGAGCAACGGTCGATGTCATCTACCTGGACTTTTTAAAATCGTTTGATCGCTTAGACCATCGAATTATCCTTCAGAATCTTCCGAACTACGGCATTGGCGACTCAAATCGAAGTTGGATTAGCAATTTTGTACACAAACCACGGCTAGCGGTGAATCCGAGCATCATTGCCTGATGCAATCGATGTAATTATCGGTGTACCACAAGCCTCGGTGTTTGGGCCTCGTCTATTCTGGGTGTTAAATAAGCATTTAGAGTGATCAGTTGCATCAGATTTTCTATTTTTCGCCGGTGAAATTAAGATGCCGAAGGATCAGAGAATTCGACTAGTATGAACACTCCAGTACGATATTACCACGGATTAGAACTGGTCAGATAAAAATGCCCTACCATTCAACGTAGACAAATGTCGGATTGTGCAATTACACCATAGACGTGACTACATATGTTTCCTTTGGGACACGGATTGCGGAGCAGCTCCAAAGAACGTGATCTTGGTGTGCTGGTACAGTATGACCTCACATGTTAAAACTGGTTGAGGTAGCTGCGAATAGAGGCAACCAATACGTCGGAATTGCTGCGAAGAGCATCCAGAAGAATTGACCCATCAATCTTCCCATTGATGCACAATTCCTGCGCGCGCCCACATATTGAATACGCTATCCATGCATGGTAGTCTTAGATGAAGCGCGACCTAGAAGCGTTAGAAGCACCACAACGAAGAGCAACAAAGAATGTAAAGGGCTGAGGTTACTGGGAATTCTCAGCGCAGGCTACCGAATTCTGCTAGTATCAAATATTGAGTGACCCCAACCGTGTATGGCGCCATTTGCTGAAACTTAGCCACAACACGCAGATCAGGGGCAACTGCTTAAAATTGAAGGAACAATATAGTAGTCTAGAGTGTCGATGTAATTACTTTTTCCTTCGGGCTTGACAACCCTGGAACGCACTCCCACTCAGTTATATATTCCCCTGCCTTGGACCATTGCAAAAAATAACGGTTGAATAATGATCTTAGCTGCCAGTATTTTGTTACCTAAAATCCGCTACTCTGGATAACACCAATCATTCTTTGCTATAGGATTTATGTATCAATTTGATCCAAGTGGCTCCGATGGCTGGGCCACGTGTTACGGATGCCAGCCCACCGAATCCCTCGACGAGCTTGTTTGCGCGCCGGAGATGTGAATGGAAGAAGACAGGGGTGGCCAAGCGATGGCTTGGTCGAGAGAAATGAAGGCCCTCACTTCGGAGCTCCATCGATTGGCGCGTCTCGGCTCCCTGGTTGGTGTCCGAAAGACGATGAAAACGTTTGGCTGGATACACATGCTGATTTGGCTAGGAGCCGACCTCAGTGACGTTGGTGCTGTGAGTTTCTTTGTACCACCTCACCTCTCTTAGCCTACCCCTCCAAACACGATTTCACTATTTAGCGTTATATATTTTGCATAGTAGTTATTTTTTATGTACAGTAGCCGGCTCGTAGCTTACCTGAACGATGCCCATCCGTTACCGGTAACTCAGCCGGCTTGCACTAGTTGGATTTATTTTCTCTCCCTTTTTCTTCTACCTATTGCGGCACGGAAGCTGAGGTGTCTTCCACCTATGGCTAACGTGTATAATGGTGGTGATGATGAAGTGCGCGACTATATTTTGATTTTCTCACGCTTTATATCAAAAACCACTGCACGCCAGTGTATTTCTGCACTTTTACACATGATGTTTTGTTTTATACTGATTTTATTTATCAAATTATTCAGCTCGGTACTCGCTCGGTAGATGCGCTACCTCTGTCTTGATTCCATGGTATTGACCCTAACCATCTTAGGGGACGTGTCAAGCACTTGTTTTATCCGGTGGTGAATCATAGTTCCTTCTTCATGTCCGTTTCACAGAGTCCAGATCCTGTGCACAGAGGAAGAACAAAGGAAAGCCAACCTGGAAAAGTAAAGAAACCAATTGTTTGATAATACATACCCGAAGCGATTAGTAAAAGGTCAGTTGCAAAGAATTCGCAATCCTCACACACGACGTAATGCGAAGTGGATTGGGATGGTAGATATTATTTATTAATACGTGAATTTGGAGGCCATCTGAAGGGTCCCAAAAGAGGAAACAAAAGCGCAATTTTCCAGAAATTACAAACATTCTGGTTGAGACTGGTGAACATTTAAGACCCACTTTCAGCAGATAAGACAACTTAGACCTTAGTTGTAAAGACTTCACAAGCGCGTACCTTAGCCGAACAGCGAGAGAGCGAAGAATAAGGATAGCAGAACGAAAAAGACGCATTACACGGTTTCAGAGAAACGAGCTTGCGCATATATATATATATATATATATATATATATATATATATATATGCCCATGCTGAGGCTGATGTAGCATTCATGATGCTTCTTCACTGCAGTTGGGCTAAGCCAACTTACACTTAAACTAGGTTTCTCAATGTGGATAAACTTCGTTACTTTTTATTTGGTTTGTTCTGCGTACTTGATAATCTTCTCCCAAATTACACAGGTCGCTCAAGCAAATTGTGGTAAACCTGCGTAATTTTATCGCGTGGTATTTTTTAAATGACTTTCGAACATTTTGTACTTATCACGGATTCACTTATAACCAATTTCTTCTATATGTTCATTTAGCGAGTATTTATGTCGTCATATGTGTTTACTTTATTCGATATCGGCATTTTGAGTGATCGGCTGTTGTTTGACATCCTAGGTGTGGCTGCGCTCGATGTGCATGTTGACAAGATACCTACCTGTCTATTACCCACTACCTCGTCTATACTGGCTCCAGAAGACAGTTGGTCGTTGCTGGAGGGGACTGGGTGCACGGTCCTTGTGGCCGTGTTTGAATCAAAGTGTGGTTCCATGCACTCAGTGTGGAGCGGACTACCGTCCAGCCACCGCCTTGTGTGCACTTGATTCCCCAAATAGAGCGTGCTTGTGTTTGCCTGTGAAGGAGTGTGAGCCGACGCAGTTGATGAAACATGGCTCCCATCCGCATGCCTCCCGGTCTTATTCCTTCGGGTTTACACTGGATATGGGGTGTGTGGTTGGAGCTGTGGGTGGTGCAGCGCAAGCCAACCATGGTCCCTATGTAGGCGCAGGCTTTTGTGGCTGGCCACAGTGACAGGCAAATTCGAAACCTTATGCCGCCATATATATATATATATATATATATATATATATATATATATATTTAGGGATCCAGCAGTAGCGATGCGCGTGATAGATACAAGTCATGAGCTCGGATAACGTCACAATCGTTAGAAAGGGTTAACGATGAACGCATCCAAGGCTAACTGATGAGGTGCTTGAGCTTATCAAGGTGAACATCATTTTGAAGACAATGGACCAGACTGAGGTTTCGAAAGTTCTGAGGAGCACCGGTAGACGGATCCAGGGCAATAATGAACACATCATTCCCGCACTCATCGTTAGCAAGGCGTACGTGTGTGACCTTGTAATGCGGAACACTCGTGACCGCTCCATACACAATTTAGAGTGATGCGTTGACCTGTAACGCGTTTGAACTGCATCCCGTTCGTTGAGATTATCATCCCAGTTAGCTACGGGTGCTATATCGATGCTCGACTGGTTCACTTGGCCTGACGAATCCTTTGTTTGAAAAGCGAAATTTATGCACAAATTACACCAACTGGTTGTTTTCAACCCTTTCTGAAAATATGAGTTCATGATCGGTTCCAAGTATTTTCCAAAATGTTAGATGTCAAATACCCATATTGCTAAACAGAAAACATGTTTATTTTAAACCTTGTAAAACTAACGTGTTTTTCAGTTAAATCTATAAATCATTCCACAAATGGAAAATGTACAAGTCATATAATGACTCGCAGTCCATATTTTCAGAGCCAATGAACCTGTTGTAAAAGAATTCAACATTTGTGTTTATTTATAATTTAACAAAACACAAGTAAGGCTACTCTTCATCAAAGCAGGCATTACATTCTCGTTATCCAGAATCAAGCAAGAAATGAGTGCGCAGTTGTGAATTCCTTTAGGTAAACGCTGATCAGACCAAAAGGTTTTTAAAGCACACTGTAATTGTGTTACCAGTCAAATCGTGCTGGGAATAAACTTTAGGTTACGTGAATGGATAATTGGTTAGATTAAGACCGAAGTACGGCTGGCAAACCCAGCTACCTAAAGGAATACAGACACATAAGCTCTGTATTCCGGAGTAGACAGCCATAATAAAAATCCATAATTGAGTAAAAGTGTCCATCGTTTACCGTCGTAGGTTTTCGTGTGCGTTTGCCTGCATCACAAACCCGGCTGCCGAAGATGAATGTACATAGCATAGGCAGTGGATATTATCTGCTTGTTAAATCCTTGCAAAAAGCCTATAGGCAGTAACTGACTTTGAAGTCATTCTTAGACGCTTTATGGTCAAGTCGAGGAGGTGAGACTTGACTGAAATATGTGAAGACCTCATCTCGCCCTTGCGAAATACACCGGGATATGTGCGTAAATATTCTAAAATATGCGCCTGGTAATTCGATAAAACTGTTGTGGCTTACTTAGTCCCTAATTGCTGAGAAATGAGCATTAAACTGCTCGAAGAGAATAAGCAAACTTTCAGGACTTGTGCAGGCAAAGTTTTGTTGTGGGAACCAATCATCAAGTTAGCCATGAATGCGAGTTTTCAACGGCACATTTTAGGCATCAAGATGGAAGGCCAACAGCAGCACTGAGCGTAAATAATTAAGTCACCATAAGTTAATTGCTGAGAGCAATACTCCTGGTGGGCTAATCTATTCGTTACTGCAATCGCTTCATGAAAATCTGACAGCGTAATAGTTAAATCTCAGTGTGTCGCTGTATCTCTCTGGTTTTTCTATGACGGTATCCGGTGCGCAAATGCTGAACGCACTGAATAGAGCGATCTATTTAAGTTTACTTTGTGTTACAGAGGTATTATATTGCAAAAGCAAACGCACTGTTAATTCTATGTATGCTTTCTGCACGTATTTCTGCTGCTAGGTCCGTTTAAATAACGGATAGCTTATATATTCCTTCCCCGTTAACCTATCTTTAACGGATGAATTAGAGATTCGTATTATCAGCGCGTAGTAGGATGTTTTACTATTTTTGGAAAGCATTGTCTTAACTGAAGACAGGAAAACAGCCACTACATATCTAGGTAAGAACTAAACGGCCGTTTTTACCTACTGGTTCTCGCCCATAGCGCGCACCAGCCGAAGGCTGCAGGATTAGACCACCCGAACTTACTCTTGCCAGCCAGCGACATTTGCCACTGAGCGATGGGTGACGGCAGCATATCACCGCGACTGAAATCTTGCCACATACTAGTGCGGCTCACCCTCCACTAGCATCCATAGTATGAGCGTACAGAAGATAGGGCTGACGCTTAGAGCAACGACTTCCCTTAAAAGCCGCCATCAAGTTCGGTGGCGCCTAGGGCATATAGTGAATCCACAAATCTTCAATGAAATAACACTAGTACCCCGGATCGCCTATCATCAATTTATCGGATGGAGTGTTCAGATGATTCAGCCAAATCCTAGACTGAATGTGCATCAGTACTTCATGACTGACGTTATTCGTTACGTCTGGAACGTAACTCAAGTAGATACTCTGACAAAGAAGTTATATCATGAGTGCGTTTGACTGCATACTGAACGATGCCATTGAAGTTATTGAGATGCAACGTCCTCTGCATATACACAGGAATTCGCCTTTTGAGTGTCAGCCCGTACGCTTAACGGTGGACTATTCTTCACTAATGTTTGTAACCTTGCTTACGCTATCGCAACCGCCTTGAGAACAACTATGACGGGCTCAAAAATTTTTGAATAATACCTTGTTGTTATTGAATTTATAGTCCTCCGGATGCACGCAGTATATCGCTTGTCTAAATTTCCAAACTAACTAGTCTGCACCGTCCTGCTATAAATGTCCGCTATATCCCGTTTCGGATATATTGTTTCAATTCCACCTATTTATATATTTTGAGCATCTTACTCAGGTAACGCTTTCGATTCAGGTGGGGCTGCCCTAAATATTGAACTAACTCCAAAGTACCACCATGCACACACAAACGCCTTGATTAATCAATATCAACGTGCTTTCTCCTAAACGATTCCATATGCTATGACACCATGTTCATTTTCCTTCTTTCAAGGAAACTTCAACTCTTTTCAAATGTCTTTAACCTTCTGTTCTTAACTGCTCCGAACATATCCGTTGAAGCTTTTGGAGGCTATTCCTGTTTCAAATATGCCCACAAGATATCACAGCTATCCCATATTCCTGAAATTTTTAAGATTTTCTGAACACCATGTTTAATGGTGTCCATGCGCTAAGTCAAACATTGAGATAGTTTCTATGGCGGGATCCTACAATTTAAAGCTTCTAAACCGACTAGTTTATAGCAAAGTACCTCTGTTAGAACAACAGAGTAAATTAGGGGTCAATATTAGTGTACACGTTGTGCGATTGGATTGCGACTCGTAAGCTTAATGTGGACCGCGATACACGTTGCAGTGAAATTTGGCCACTGCGATAACCAGGACCGTGGCCGAATCAGATGCAACTTGGGTTTTTCCCACCAGAATACACTGCAACACCAAAACGTGTTTTGATGTCATTTCATCTCATCAGGTGCAGATAGCTGGCCTCGAATCCGCCACCGTGTTAATAATGGCCGAAACCGCTACCCCTTCGGCTACCGGGTTAAGACGGGCAATGCTACTCACAACGGCGATTGATTACTTGGGGGTCAATTTTGGATTACACGTGGTGTGATTGGATTGCGAAGCACAATATCGATGCGGACCGCGACTCAAAATGGAATGTGTACCTTGGTCCCTGTAAACACTAGGACGATAGCTGAAGCATGTGGGAAATGGGTGTTGGGTTCGGGTTTCATTATTAATCGCGGTCCACATCGAAGTTGGGCATCGCAATCCAATCACGCAACGTGTAATTCAAAATTTAACCTAAAATTACATTCAATTTGTGACTAGCGTTACCCGTCGTGACCCGGTAGCCAATGAGGTTAAGGCTATTCTTCCAATGGTCGCGAGTTAGAGACCTGCTATCTCCAACTGATGAGATGAAATGACATCAAATTGCATCGTGGTTGTGCATTGTTTTCGGGCGGGCAACACGCACTTGCCAGCAGCAGGGTAACCAAAAAATTAGGATATAAAACACATAAGTTGCTGACGTTACCATGGTTTCTAAAGTTGTCTATCATTGAAATATTGTTAATGATAAAAATTCTTATCATGTTTAGAGGCTTAACATCCCATGTCTTGAGACTAATATAATACGTCTAAACGCTTACCTTAGTTTTCCTCAAGCACATCAAGTGGCTAAGCCAACTGTTTTTAGTGAAGAGCACCTTGTTTGACATTAGTGAGAACCAACGAAATCCACTTTATGCGCCCTTTGCTCAACCAATACATGCTTGCTAAATTGCATTATTGACGGGATTGATGAAGTGACTCGTTAGTAGTTAAAATGGGGCCAAGACTTTTAACTGCCTTTAGTCCCTGCGAAGCTGCACTTTTGGCAGACCTAGCCCAATTATTAGAAAAGTCAATGCACCACTACACATAAAACTAGCAAATTCAGTAATCCAAATTCTATTTAGTCCGACCCTGCTGCGCGAGGTATCAATGTTCAAAACTTTTGTTTCTTTTGATTGAAAAATTTCTTGGAAATAGATACAGGATACCTGAAATTGTGGCTCATCTATATCGTATATCATTATCACTAGAAAGGATTTAATTGTCTTTTCAGTGGAGTCGAATGAAAACGTATCACATATAATTCCCTGTAGATAGCAGACAACTACGAGGCGTTGAACTAACATATACCGTTAGCGAGCAGATAAATTGCAGGTGAAATCGGCGACCCAGTGTTAGTTGTTGTTTTACATTAGTTACTAAAAATCCACTGGGTTGAATACCTTATTACGACTGACGGGTAATTAATCAAAGACGTTTATATTTCACCAGTTTTCGGTTTAACGGTCAAGTTGGCTCTTTATTTTTACACTAATCCATAGATGTCACAGATAGGTGCTGTATAATTTAGCTAATAACTCCATCGGTCTTCCAAAAGGTCGCACTGTGAGCATCGGTGAGCATAGTACTGAAATCAAGTTAATCGGTTATTGATAATTTTGCACTGAACCTTTTTTGTAAGCTACTAAATCCACAAGTAAAATACCAGCATACAAACTATACCGATGTCAATTATTTTTATGAGTCTGCATTATATAGGAACTCTGCCTTGTCATTTATCAGGGAGGTATTTATGAATGCGCAGCAGTAAATCGTTAATGCCCATGAATACACTTGTGTAAAAGAAAAGCTTAGATTACGTAAAATAAAAAGAAGTTATATATGTTTTGGGGGACTAATAATTAAATTGTGACAACAAAATGAATATATGACGTGCCATTTGTTTTCTAGTTTCCTACTCGTTTGCTCAAATGCAAATTGATGAATTTTTACTTAGTTGGTAAGCGTATTACGCAGCCGAGAAATTCCTTTTTTTTAAACATACACTCTAATTGCTCTACCGTGTGATTCAATGTTTGGTATGTATGTGCTAATCAAACAGTGTGGGCGATGGACAATTCTGGATAATGATGAGGATCACGAAACTCCTTTGTAATTGCAACGAACTCAGGAACTGCCTCAAATGTGTTCAGTGTTTTCATGTGCTGTTTATTAGATAATGCTTTTCTAATAGTTAGAAAAAGTGATAGAAAGTCAAAACAGCTTCATACCATCATAGTGTAAACCGATTAAACCGCAAACTATATTGAGCGACCTATGTTATTATGTCGGTTTTTCTCTGAAACGGCTTAGTTTGTGGCATATCACAAGTGTCTGTGTTTATGCTTGTTTAAACAATTTAAAAACATATTAATAGTAGGCGAGCCGCGTTTTCTCATTTTTCTGATTAAACTATTGAATTATTCTTAGCTTGATTATGGCATGAAGCTAGGGAATATACGAAATAGGTATATAAATACTATCTGCATCCAAAAATTGATTATAGGTTACCATTTATGTAGCTTGCCAAGAGTCGGAGTTCCGGTGGGTAATAAACTGGTAATAAAAGTTCCAGATGGCGTGGTTTAGTTAAAGGCACCACCTAGGTGTTCTATGAATATTCTGAAACAACTTTTAAGTGTTTAACAGGAAAAGCATAGGCCCTTAAACTATGAGAAATGGTCGACATTGCGTGCTTTCTTATCACTCACAAAGGGTGCAACAATGCTATGAGATCTAAAAAACAAGATGTCAGAAAGTTCGTAAAAATGCCGTGCAATTGCGCGATTAGTGTAGTCTTAAACTCGCAGCCATCCGAGTTTTAAGGCACAGCGGAGGTGGTCCGCGACCAATAACGGCGGCCTCCAGTAAACTAAGCATTTGGGCCACCGATCGTGTATTATGGCTGTGAATGACTCATCCGGACTGACTCGGTGCCCGGTGGTAAGCAAGTGATTTTTGACTGTTTAGGGATAATTAAGAGTTTCTTTTGTCTAAAGTACACGTATGCTGACAGTGATTTAACTAACCCGTTTTTATATCGTTCTTAGTATACTTCAATTGTCAACAAGTTTTGTAGAAAGTAGAAGCCACGATTCAATTTTGTACAATAATCTGCCTCGACGAGGAAGTGAACCTCGGACCTACGGAGTACGGTCCGCTGCTCTACCTGCTGAGCTACTGGGGACTGACGATCAGGTGCGCATCTTTATACATGACTTCTGTTTGTTTCGCAACGTATTACTAATAACCTCACAATAGCTGTCCTAGAGTTGCAGATTGACTCAATCACGCGACACTTCCCAATGAACCGGTCCGCAGCGGACACGTAATCCGTTAGTCCGCGGTTCGCTTTCTCGTTGAGGCAGTTTTCTGTGCAAAGTTTAACCGGGGCTGCTAATTTTTACAAAATATTACCCCACTCACAAAAACCACTACTCACAAAATTCGTCAACAATTTTTGTTTTCCTTAGGGACGCATGGTTGCAGTCAAATGATACAAGCTAATCACATTTCATCAGTCTCAGTCTGACCCTCTTCCTTTTTGCTGAGTGTAAGAGCGGACAAGCATAGCATCTAAAATGGCATGCGACAACGATCAATATTTATGTACTAAAGAATCATGGTAGGCATCGAAATCCAAAATAACGAAATATAATCCGAGGTATACATTTGGGTCGAAATCGACCTGAACGTCCTTAGAAAACTATTGCGTCCACTAAGGGATGCATGTTTCTATTATTTCTCTGCTGAAACAATATGTGCATGCAAGCAGACAAACTCCCAATTATTTCATTCAACCAAACAATGGAAACGTAAGCGAGGTAAATGTTCGGTTGAATGCTTCGATTCTTCATCACGGTGTTAAGCTTTCTATACCGTTGTCAATCGACAAACATTACCTTAAAATCTTTTAAGACTGTTTTGTCTAATTTTTAGACATAATAAACCTGAAGTAAACATAATAGAATGTCTGGTTCACATTTGAGTCATCCTCGGTTATCCGTTTGAATGTTCCACTAGTCATGATCAAAAAATGAAGGCCTTAACATTTGTAGATATTTTTAGCGAATTGGTTATGCATACAAAATTCCTGAGACACTTTCAGGTACAATTCTTCGATGTTAATGTCCAAAAATGCCACCGGTTACAAACTGATTGGGAAAATGCAAATTGACAGTTATAACTTTGCGAATTTTCGTATTTTGGTTCACTTTACATGGTAGGACCAATAAACCTGCCGTTACCTTTTTCGTGGAATATCGATTTAATCGTATCTCCCGAAAATATTGCTGACTTGCACTTCGGTTAAACTAGTGCAAGTTCACTAGCGCTGTATTGAGTTTATTTTTGAGATACTGCGCGTGCCAAACGAAAAGTTACCAAAGTGGTTCCCGAGACTCAATGATTCATCGGCTCCAAAACTGCATTTTCTGTAGGAATCAAATACCTATAACTTATATTTTCAAGAGAAATTATACCTGCAACTACTGACCTGTTTATTTGAGTGACAATTGTGAATCCCATGGCCCTTTTCCCAATTGTATTATTTTCCTTTCTAATGTTACTCTCTTAGTCCACCCGTCGTATTTTTTACAAAAGGCTTGCAATACATCCATTACCTAAACTACGTCCGTATTGACAGGCGTTTTAATTAGGTTTGATTAGATGCCCAGTACAGATCTGTACGCGTTTTAACCTTAACATTTTAAGTAATTTTTTGCGTCCACGAAGTGTTTCACTCAGCGCACCAGATCAACAGTTAACTAAACATATGCCTATAAGTAATTGTAAAAATAATCAGATACCCTGCTTTTCGCACTGTGTAACATGGCCACTAGATAGTACGAGCTGGCAAGATGCGTGCATATGTTTCAGAAGTAACGCATGGGTTCATTCAAGGATTAAAAAACTATCATCAGTTGAACTTGGAATGATTCCCTGTGAACAATAACTGTCATGATCCGTGCTGGGACCTAAATGAAGAAAATTTGGCCAACTGGTGTGGCGTGCGTGATTTTCATCGCAAGATCTGCGCTAGGCGTCATTTGCAATAAAATGATTATTGTTATGTTGCTTAGGTCACGTGTTCGGTAATTTATACTTGTGGGTATGGCGAACAACTGTGCGCTAAACTGATTACTGACGTTTGACGGCAATTGTGTTGGTCCTTATCGCAAAGTGGCATTTGCACAGAGGGATGAGATTCCTCAACTTATGCCATTTGCGTGGTGCGTTGTTGGGAGATAAAACGAAGTTATAAATAGCTTCGTCTTTTAAACTCCCGAAAAGGTGACCACAGAATGATACATAAAATAAGTTGCTTAGGATATTTGAATTGCCCGGGCTCACACAACACAAGGCCATATGGTTATGCACCTACGAGTATATCAGCAGGATAGAATCCAATTCTTACGTCTTAGATTTCGCTGCCCGTACTCTTCCATTCTTGCCAGTCCCCACAGACCACGGCTGACATCCAGTGGGACAAATTTAATGTTTTAGTAGTTGAAGGAAGAAAATACCAATTCTTATTCTAAAGCGCATACTTTGAGGTCACTATTGCAAATGTTCGGAGCGCAATAATAACCAATACATTTTGTAGTGTAGTACATATTTGGAATTGGATCATGTAGGCAACCTTAAGGATGTTCCTAATAACTACCAACATGGAAGCGCGGGTTTCATTACACACATTCAAATGGGAGATAGTCGCACTGACCCTAGCAATTATCGTCCGATACTGCCTATTACTATGTTTCTAGGGTCAGAGAGTCAACGATCTCAGGTGCAATAATGCAGTATCCGGAAAACCATGGTATCATGGTCCCAGCGCAACATAGCGTTCGCTAAACCCGCATATAAATTAGGAAACGTTTAATTGTACCCATTACTTGGACCGGAAACTATATTCTACCTGGAGTCGTTATCATCTGTTTAAACTTCTTAATATTGTTATATCGCTTTGATCACCGCATTATAATGTTTAGAGCTATGATAATGGCGATCCGATGCTGTGTTGGATAGATAAGTTTCCACACCATTGCTGGTTGGAGGTAGAAGTCCAGGAATTTCTGTCTGACGCAACTCAGTTGAAGTGCGCTAAAGCATAAGACTCAGTGCTAGAGCTTCGTCTATTCTTCCTATTCACAGACTATCCAGCCAATTCAATCACTTCCGATTCCCCATGTTTTACTGACGCTATAAAGATATGGCGAGCGACCAGAGTACCCCCGACCGAACAAGGAGGGATGCAAAGAGATCATAAAACGATTCCAAAATGGTCATTACAAGAAGCCCTAACGTTTATTGTTAAGTAACGCCGTGTTGTTCGACCGCGCAATAGGCATGACTAGACCTATTGTCTTGGGGCACATCCATTGCAAACCAGTACCTTTGAAGGCAACCTAGGTGTAATTTTACAAAGTTAAATCAACTGTCGAAATTGTCTGAAGCAGAGGTGAACAATAAAACCAGAATTTCGGTCTGCTGCGGAGGGTAATCTGGAGTCCTGGCAATTTCCTCTTCCCGATGGCACGATTTTTATGTGCGTCCGCAATTTGCATAACATGTACCATCATAGAAAACTTTGCTAATGCGCGCGGTCGATGTTCTAACGCAGATATTTTAAAGCAGAGATAAAAGAATTTCAGTGGACTAAGAAACCTGTCTTAACAGTCTAGACTGAAGTTGTTGCGAATGTATAGCGTACGGTATCAAAGAGTAGCCGAAGATCTCATATTAATGCATTTAAAATGAGTTACCCCAGAAACGGAACCATAATATCAAGCTACTTGGTAACTACATGAAAGCGTGTGCACATCACGGCCGTCTAGTTTTTCGACGGAATTCTTGTTCTCTTCGAGTTTGCCAAAACTGGGATTCTTCCCCATACTCAGTTAGCTCGTCAAATATGTTGAGCTTTTAAATGCGATTGGATGTGGCTTTCTACCAAAACTACCTAACCTGTGCAACTGTGGACTCCAATAAACATGCCCGCATACCAGGACAAGGTGTCCATGTACCGTAGGAAATGTCAGACGAGCGAGCAAATTATGTTATATTCAACGTATACAATAGGCCAACTATTACTCTGCTTCAATACCGAATGCTTGCATTAAATTTATATTTTGCTAAGTGCATAAAGCAACGCATTTAACTCGATAGATACATAAACTTATAAATTATATAAAAGTTTATTTCCTGTTTTTATTGCAGCCGAGCTGCGGGTTCTCTCAAACATCTGCTTTGTGCCCTTACTAAAATCCTTTCTCATTAACCTAAGCTAAGACGGAATATGTAGACGCCGGTTTACCATCAAAGGTAGCACAATTGGATTTCTCAAAGGCATTTGACCGAGTGGACCATCGCATTATACTGCTTAAACTTCATAAATACTGTAACAGCAATCCCATTGTGTGATGGATAGGTGACTATCCGATTCAACGTTCCCTGAACATGGGTTTTTGTAGCATCCTATCGAAATCAATCGAAGTTAAAATTCGATCAACCACAGCGATCGATTCTTTGGCCCCGCCTGTTATTGGTCTTCATAACTGGTCTCGCAAGCATGCTCTCTTCAAACTGTCTACTATATGCTGATCATCTAAAGTTATGTTGTGCTGTCGCTTCAGTGGATGATCCCACCGACCCACAGAGTGAAGTTGACAAAGCGTACACATACTCCATCGAGAACCCGCTGCATTTCAACGCCACCAAGTGCCATATTCGGAGGATATGCCGCCAAAAATCTACAGCGCGCTTCTCATGAATGCGATCTTAGCTTGTTTCGTCCAAGAAGGACATGACTGTTTGTGGTAGCTTGAAAAAACATCAAAGAACGTAAACCAAGACCTTGGCTTACTTTATAGAGCTTTCGGGAAATTTTATTATTCATTCTTTCCAAAAATGCTTGGCGCAGACTAGTGCCCTTATGCAAAATACGTTAGTGAATTGTGGCAGTCCTGGCGGAATAATCACAATACCGCAAATCCGTAAGGTACAAGGCAGGGCGACAAAGAATATTGGAGGATTGTCCAGCCATCATACACACTCAAAATGCAAATCATCATATTGTACAGCGGCCGTTATGAGAGTCTACGACGAGATTCCCTAAGCGTGGAGCAGATCCTGACAATCCCCAAGCACCCATGCTATTCTTCTTTGAAACACAGGCAAAGCACATCTCTAAGTGGTCACCAACTTTTGTTAGTCACGTAGCACAGCCGCCTAGAACCTCAACGTAAAGTTTTCTCCCTGCGAGTGACACATTCCTGCAAATCCCTTCTGGCGCTTCAATAAATCTCACTACATTTTCCCTTGCTCGAAACGGCCTTGAACATACCCTTGCACATTTACTCTAAGTGATGTAGCCGAATGGCCTCCACATGATTGCATTAGTGCACAACAAACAGTAGACAGATATAACCATATTTAATTCCAGACAGGAATAATCGCAGGCGAGTTACTCCAAACACAATGGTGATTGATAATTCTCACACCAACTTTCAGCAACACTGTTTCTTGTAACTGTTTTATTCGCCTTATCTATCCCATAGGAAATAACAAGCTTTCGATTTTATTCCGTTTTAAACCCTTGCTCCACGGCTTCATGGATTTGGTCAAAGGAACAGGTATCAGATGTGGACTGATGATTAAGGAATAACAAATGGACGTAGACAAATTCGGAAATGCCTACGGTGCCTTCAGATTATCTGCGAAACAACAGGTCCCAGGAATGCATCTGTGTTAAGCTATTTTAGAATCTGTGCCATATTTAAAAGTGGCATAAATTGTTATGTTAACGATACTTCTGAATAAACCAAATGAAATTATCCTTCGCAATTAGTTTGGTGGAGGCCTTTTACTCCGTACAAAATTATGCAGAAAAATGCATGTTTTACCGAGCAAAAATGTGTTTAACATTCCGATCTAGTTGTCTTGTACGGGAAGGTTTAAATTTACGTGAGTGCTTACCCAATTTGAAGCGGCAGCACACAGGTAAATGCTTATCATAGTGTTTACATAAAGCAGTGAGGATGGTCCGGTCATCACGACACAACATGTAGTAGCACGAGCTTTCGATCATCGTAAGCTGGATCGCGTTGGTGTGTTATATATTTCTGCCATTCAACAAACTACTCAACCACTACTGAATGC
Organism: Dicrocoelium dendriticum; assembly: GCA_944474145.2. Lineage (NCBI taxonomy): Eukaryota > Metazoa > Platyhelminthes > Trematoda > Plagiorchiida > Dicrocoeliidae > Dicrocoelium > Dicrocoelium dendriticum. The sequence continues at coordinate 69,576 of CALYDF020001175.1, forward strand.
ACCAATGGGGCTGTAGTTGCGTTCTTCAGTTTGCGCTGAAGCAAAATTACTTAAACTCAGAGCACGATGATGAGCAAAAGAGAGGTGTTATTCCCCCGATTTATCGTAATTTAGCAGAGCATCTCCATTAATGGTTTAAAGGAAGAGCAAGCTTATTGTATTAATAAGTGTTTTATCAAATACATCGGAGACCTGCCAGTGACATGAGGAAACGCAACGTCTACCATTCGTAGGAAAATGATATTACATTTATTCGCTTTTTTGAAATAGAATTATTGAACATTCCAGAATTGGACATTTTATAGATTACCCTCATTGTGACCAATAAGATGGCCTGGAAAGCAATAGGTTTATTACATACCATGGTGACATATCGTGGTGCTATCTACCGCGATTGATAAAAATGAATGGTGCGTGTGTGCAAATTCCTCTCCTGGCGACATATATGAGGGAAGATTAAAAAGGTCTAAGGATAAGTCAGATGTTTTTCACATATACCTGTATATACAAACTTTATCTAACTCCACACAGTCCTCGTGATGTAAAGGAGCATAAGTTGAAAGGACATTGAGCCAACGATTAATGGGAATGCCCGTAGCTGCATTCCTTCGGCCATTTTGCGTTGCCAACTGCGACAAGCTTGCGATTTGGATTACAACCCGACAGCAATATATGCAAGCAGGAAAGAATTGCCTGACAAAAGCAACGTTAGAAATCTGCAAATTCCTTTGCACAGTAGTTCGTATTCGTAATCTTTATAGGCTCTTCTTCGTATTCGTCAAAATTGCTGGCATCCCCCGGTCCTTGGCATGGTGGAATATAGGGAGAAGAAAGCTGTAGCAACGGAGATCAAAAGTGAATAAATTCGTTGCATTTCACTCCGTTAGCAAAGCGTCAAGTCACAAATAACCATACTGACGTCATATTTTAAGAAGTTTTTGCAAGAGTATCTTACGTATGGATTCCAATTTCCAACGGCTAAACGCCGTGCTACTGTCCAAGTTTGTCGGAACACGAATACCAGGAAATACTTGCGAGGTCTTAAGTAATTTTGCATTCACTACGCTCTGCTGAGTTTACAAAGAAATATGCAGTAGCCGCTGATTTTTAGTGCAGCATTGCCAAAGCCCTCTTCTTAAGGATAGCGGCCTGTCTCCCGTAATCTCGTAGCTTCGACGTACCACCTTTTGGCGTTAAAATATTTTTACTGGTGCTCAGTATGAGTCACCTCAGGAAAAGTAAATACACGTGTGATAGGTATTTATCAACTAAATGGTGGTTTATGCTGCAAAAATTCAGTAGCTCTTGACGAAAAACTCGGTCATTCAAAGACAAATGGATTTTTCCTCAAAACAACCTCAGAGAAAATGACAACACAAGTCCCAAGTAGAAAATTCAATGTAAATTACTAACTAATGTCCATAAGTAACGACCCTTATGCACGTATGCACTCTTTGGGTTCTTTTTAAATCAATCAACTAAAACTGCTCCCGTGCAAGCAAATGCACTCGTATCAGCGCATAGAAGATTACGCGTAGACGTCCAAACAAATGCTTCTTTTGCTTGCGGCAAGTCTGCTGTTTGCTTCATTATTTAATAATGTTTAGTGATTTTTATTTCATAGTCCCAACAATGTTTGGAAATATTTCTAAGATAGAATTAAACGATTTCTAAAATATTATCCGTAAATTATTTGTATCTATATATAGCATATGTGCAGTTACTTCGTTCCAATTAACGGTATGCTAGACCGTGTCTTCTGAATGCGTCAGTTGTGTCAATTTACATTATGTCATACTAAAAGAAAATGTCTCCATGATATGGACAAGCAAACGAAATATGTACTCCCTGCACTGGTTTAGCATATTTGTGCTTTACATAGTTGAGTTGTGACAAATAATTCAATACAGCTCCTTAATTTGGTCTAAGTAACAAATGTGCTTTCGCTGCTAACTGCTAATCCCCTACGATTTGACACATGAAATACTACTATTCTTAACAATGGAAAATATAGTCTATGGATAAAAGCTATCACAATAAACTGTGTTACCTTTGTTTAAGTACTCAATGAAAAGGTACTAACGAATTTCACATATCTGTTCGTTCGAATGATCTAACTTACACAGGTAATTGTTGGCCTTGCTGCCTGTTTCTTTGCTATAATTAATGATGAGCGTGACGTTCGGAAACGTTTAGCCACACATTCAAATTGTACATAAGGACGCTTAATCTTTCGCAAACAAACATTAGCTTAACTTGGTGTGGATGTGGGCGTTGCCCCTCGACCCACTGAAAGTGCCCACAGAAAGTGCCATAGGGCCACTTGAGAAGAAATGCAGCCAAATTTTCCAATAGTTAAAGGTTAGGCAAACCCAATATCATGTTGTTCCAAGAGTGCTTTGAAAATAGAATTACTTCCATTGCGGTAAAAACAAAATTTGCAACCCACGGATTTGCGGACAAAGTTTAGGTCCAAATACTTTAGCGGCGCCTATTGCTGGTAAAACAAAACTAAAAGAGATAAGGTAGTCCTGCGCCCACAGGATTTCACCGATTTTGCTGAGGCGTCATAATCACAAGGTCTTCCAAGCACCAGAGTCGAATGATGAAAACTAATAAATATGTATGATCACGAGGTTGAATTCCTTCTGGGACACATCTGTACATCCATGGATGTGAGTGAATACAGTGTGACAATTAAACAAGTTTACCGAATTGGTCAGCAAACTATTCAGTCATGCAGACCCATGAGAATCACCTTTGATAATCACAATATGCCGCAATTCATATTGTCTCGTCTGTCAAATCTGAAGGGTATACATGAGCACATACGCCAAGACTTGGACTCTGAAGAGTGGGATCGTTTGAAGGCTGCGCTCCTTAAACTCAAACAGAAAAGGTTGGCACTTACACATTGCTAATTTTTGTGGGATCAAGAATGATGTACGAGCCCGTGTCAATCGACTGCTGAAGCTTTAGCAATCTCCAGAGGTACCTCCCAGAATTTCCCTTTTGGCATTGGCTGACATATGCGGCCTAATTAACAATCGTGGAGAACTTTGACGATTTAATGTATTCGAGCGGTCAGACGTCCCAAGATTTGCAGACTTGGTTGAATCCCGACGTAATATCCCAAAAGTTGCGTTGTCAGGATAATCTTGTTTCCGATGCGGCCGAAAATCAAAGGCTCACGTTGATGTTCTGTTGTACATTAAATCGCCACTATCTGGCAAACTTACCAGCACCTATCGGAGAGAGGATAGTTAGGCGAGCAACTGCGGTGCACAATCTGCCTCAGGTGCGCAAAGCTACTCGGGGGTGTTATCTACCGTAACCCATCAAACAGTTGTTGCGATTCGCTACCACATTTACAGAAGCACATTGGCCGCACTCAGTTCTTAATGATTGGGATCTAAATTTACCTGCGATATTTTCGCCAGACTTTCGACTACTTCCCGGTCATGGCAAAGTTGAGACTCAATTCGTTAAAATGACTATTGCCTATTGAGCTGAAGGAGATCAGAGTCATTGAACCTCTGGCGAACAATGATCATTTCCCCACTGTGAAAAGCATAGAACAGCCGCTACCTTATTACAAAAAACAGGAACTGAAATTCAAGTATTGGAAGATGAACTTTAACGTGCTCGCCCAAACCGCAAGTCAGAATGATAGGACACTACCACAGAATGCGCTTCTTGAGGTCTGGTTGTCATTAATGACGGGAAGGTTAACCCGCTGTGTACTCTGCTCGTTCTCCTGAAGTATGCCAAACTCAGACCCCTCAAACCTAATTGGTTTGTTACGAAATATGAACAGTTTTCGCGACTGAGTTGCGAAGTTTAGGATAAATGCATCATCTCAAACTGTGATGCAGATTACACGGTGTACAAGAAGGAGCCTAACATATGTAACGCCTTAAAGATCAAGAAAGGCCAGTTGTTCAAATTGGAGCTAGCAGCCTCGGCTTCAACCGCCCCCAAGAGAATATACACCTACTTGAATCGTCAATCGAAATCTGCACGCGACCTACCGGTTTTAGAGAGCTTGCAATGACAGACGCTGATTACAATCGCCAGGCAGTCGGACGACTTTGCTTCGCACTTACCGTATTTTATAAAATCTCGCGGTTGTTACAGTGCAGGCACATGTTGCACCAGTCTTGCACGGCAAACTACAATGTGATGCAGTCGCAGTGTATTTGTTGCTAGTCAGTGTCGATGGTGCAAAGTCCTTCGGTCCTGTCGCATTTCACGCACTAATACGTAACTGAGACCGCTTCCCAAGTGTGGCGGTCGGATTAGATTTGTAAACTATAGACCAATCAGTCTTTATTTTATATTGTCCAAACTTCTCATAAAGGTTGTGATAAAGAGTCTGCTGTCGTCCTTCGATTCGGTGGACGTACTGACGCATGCGCAACACAGTTTCACAAAAAAGCGATCCTGCGTCATCAATTTGATATACGCAAACCACCATTGGATGCGAGCTCTCAATGAACGGAAGAATGTTGACATGTTGTATGTCGACAGAGTGAAGCATGAGGTACTCCTCCGTAACCTGAGGACATAGCGAATAGGTGGCACGATTCAGTGGTTACACGAGTTTGTTGCAGAACGGAAGTTTAATGTACAGGTCAATGCCTACCTGATAGACTGGTTTTCATCGAGCATTGGCGTACTCAGGGAACTGCACTTGGGCCAGTATTCTTTCTTATTCTTATCCACGATGTTTCGCAGCAACTCCAGTGACCATGTGCCATCTTTCGGAGTGCTTGAAAATCTAGAGGCTCAATGCGAACCAGGACGAAGGTGCTCTTCTGTAACAGGATTAAGATGGACCATCAAGGTGGTCTACTGAAATGTAATTCCCCTTTCCACGCAAGCAATTTGAGTTCATCCGTGTCACGTGACGTGTAGCAACCCGAGCATACAATTTTAACGGTCAGTTGCTTCACCCCAACACATGTTTCAGGGATTTAGTAGTGTTCTCTCGACATGATATGAGATCAAGAGAAAATATAGGGAAGTTGCACCGTGCGGGACATCGTATTCTCCGGGCCTTAAGACGCAGTTACTCCACATGTTCCGAAGAACCTCTCCCTTACTTACTCACCATACTCTTCAATCCAAGACATGAATACGGCGCCCCACCTTGCCATCCGATAATCCAGTAGGAAATGGAAAAGCTAGAGAAAATATAACACGTCACAACCAGAATTTTGCTCGCTCTACGAAAAATTCCGTGTGAAAAAATATGTGAAATGTTCGGACTTTACAAACTATCCTATCGCTATTTGGTATTGAGCTTATTATGACGCAATAAATAATACACTTAAAACACTTCCCCTACTGCGGCCTAGATTTCACCTGTTGGGACCCTGTAACCCACATGGACACCTCCACAATCTCAGGGTCCAAACATAAACAGGATATCACATCGGCCTTGTGTATAATGAGGAATAGTAAACTTTGGAATAAACTACCAGAAGAACTAATAGATGCCGGTTCTGTGGTGTTTCAAAACACCTTTCGGCGATTATTTTGGAAACCTTTGCTTTTGTGAAACGGTACACATATAATGCAATAAAATACCTCCTATACGCGGAAATTATGATACCAATACGAATTCCTAACCGAATAAGGACAAACGATCATCCTAACAATCACCACCACTGACAATCTGCAATTAAATAGTTTTGATTTTTCATACTTCCACAGCTTTTTACAGAAGATTTTCTACGCTTTTAAATACACTCAGTTGCACCGTCATCTACTGGCCGCTACAAAGCTACGGGTTACCTCGGTAACACCGGCTTGCAATTATGTCATGAGCTGTACACGCACTCACATAGGACGCCCTCGGTACTTACGCATGTTGCATGTCTGAAATTATGATCAATGACCCATAAGTGTTCGTTGAACTAAATGCGTCCTGCTTGTCATTTCCGGTGGCATCCCGTGACGTAGAAGTTGCGGGCACTGGTCACGCTGGGTGGGCATTATTTTGACATTCAAGGCTGAATTAGCCTTGTTAAATTTAGTTCACTTGAGCCGTCGTTCATTAGAAGCAGGTCTGACGGCCGCAACGATTGTTAAATCAAAAAGAACCTCTAGACGTAGATTGTTTATGTTCTCCCTATATGCCTACCTTGAATGCAGTACTGAGGTTGCAAAAAGCACATCCAAGAACAAAACGAACTTACAGCTTCGCAGTTTCAGAACTTTCAGTATATTGGTTACAGAAAATAAAATTACAAGAGTGCACCGTCTGAAATAATAATGGCTCGGGCAGGTGGCAAATATAGAGTCCACTACGAACAAGAGGAAAACGACTGGCCTTTCTTTTAACTGTGCGCGGAATACCGACTTCTTTTTAGTTGCACCGCCTTTGAGCACATAGGTGTCGCGGAGCCACTTGACGTCTTTTCATAGCTAGTTAGCGATAGAGTCGATTAGACCATGCTGCTTCAAGTTACATATGGTATATTATTATTTTTGAAGGTCGCTGATTTTGGAGTATCTGCGCCGAATCCGAGCATGTTTATACGCTGTTGAATTTCTTTGCGATTTTCCGGGAGGGGTACCATGCGCCTGACTCCCTAGAGCAAGGTTACCAGGAAATCCTATGCATGATCCTTTTGCTCGGTAACCCCGTATAGATACAGCTTTGGTGGAATATAATTTCGGCGGCCGTGAGGTTGGATCAGTAAATAATTATCGCGGTGCTTCCAGCCGATTTCCACCATTCGTTCCAGGAAATCAGGCATCAGCGAGAAAACCAACGTCAGAGCCGATGCCCTAATTCCCAAATAGCAGCGCCGTAAAGCCTCTTACATGTAACACCCCCGTGTCGTTTGCTCCATGCTTTCGGACCTCTCCCTACAAGATGAAAACTGAGCCATGAGGGATTACATCAGAAGCTCCAACATAGACTGAGACGGATAACGCCATAAATCCCTTACTCTCTTTCAAGCTTCAGATCCGTATTCTTTCGATTTCGCAATATTTAAGGATTCCGGCAAAGTCCTTCATAAAATAATGGCTTCTATTTTCGAAAAAGTCTGGAGGTAATGGATCATCCCTACTAATCAGAGAGAATCAATCATAATAACAAGGTCCGAACTTAGTAGTTTCATTAACTATGTTAAGCATGGAAGCATCATCTGACGCCTGTGTTGACAAAAATGCTGAATTCTTTTGTCATCCGTCGCAAAATCTTAGCTTGGAAATCCTGGATTTGAGAAGACCGTGTGACCTTCTACCTACGACTTGTCTAAATTCATTATGCGGCAGGTATTTGGGCTGTGTCACACCTATCACCAGCGGACAATAGGTGTACATTTGAACTTCAATCGTGATTTTGTTTCAAGAGATCTAGTCTTTCTGTTTGAAGGAATTGCACGCCAAAGTGTTTTCATAAAACGCATGGACATATTATATGCTCTTTGTCCCAACCCAACATGTCGCGTAGGGTTTATGCTTATTTGTTAAGTATTTTACCCTTAGGGTTGTCCGCATTTCCAGTTTTTTGCATCCTCTTGGAATCCATCATGAATGGTTCCCTTGTGAATTCTCACGATGCACATTCTACTTTACTTCCTAGTAGAAAGTAAGTGAATAACGACTACGAATAAAATACGTTCTTGCTGTTTTTCCATGTTATGGTGGTCAAGCCAATTCAGGATACACTGTCAAATGTGGGAATAGCCAGAGACATGCACCTCGCAACTCCAAGGTTCAAATAATTTTCTAGGATTACCGGATATTTTGATACTTGACGCTGGATAGCAAAGAACAAAATTCAGTTGATCTAGTTACTTATGTTGAAACTTGTACCAGCAACGATAAGCGCATAACCACTTATAAGGAAAGCTGAACGTGTAATCTTTATTTGCAAAAGCTGAGGGTTCAGACAGGGGTTTGTGTGGTTGTGAAAGTTCGTATATACAGGGTCACAGTTAGTGTCGTCCTAATTAAGTGAATGGGGCTTGGACTCTTCTGTCTGAGGAACTGTTGCACCTTTATTTCTTAGATTATTGTGGCATGTGAAGCTTTGGTAATGCAGTATGACAATGACGTGTTAGCACTGATGATGTGCAAATGTGAATGTTGGACAGTGATAGGCTAGTTCCTAGGACAAGCCATTAACACGTAACGCATTGCTTTAACATGGGCACGTAGTGCATATGCCCGTTCACCGCTTACTGAAGAAAGCCTTGTTTTTGCCAGCTTAAGGGTGGCGCACGACAGACTTTAGCTTCTCAAGGGTAAATGCGATCACAGACAAAAATTTGGTGCTGTTGGTCCATCTCACCTCCCGGGCTGGAGTATAGGTGGCCTGCCATGTGGTTGGCTGGAGACTTCACAGGACCTTGCTTGCATTCGGCATAAGTGACGCGTCTGGTTTCGAATCCTGTTAAGTCTACTTGTTTAAACCTTGTCTGATGCTGTTATCTGCGGGTTATGTTTAATTACTACTCGTGGCCTTGAACTCTTCACGGGATCCGTCTCGCCGGTGCCACGTTATCCTTGCATGATAGCCAGATTATTGTTTGTGTTATTAAGAGATCGCATCCGATGACTTTGATGAGTCATTATGCTTGCAAATTTGCCCCACGTCTTTCTCACTGAGTTATTTTCTTTCCGAAGGTTATTTTGGTTTTAAAGTAGTAAAACTTTGATTTAATTAACCGATGTCCTGCTATTGATGATAGCGATAAAGAAAGCTTACAGCACCTGTTCTGGAAATCGGCTTAGTTAAAATAATCGAGTGATGACTACTTTGCGCACACATCTAGTTAACAATTAAATGAGAGAAGCTTACAGCTAATTCGACGTGGTATTTCTGAAAAATCGATTGATTTTTCTTGCACTTACTCTATTAGTTTATAAGCTACGCACATAAGGCTTGACAGTAGAGTATCAAAATAATCTCCGAAAATATCAGTGTGCGAATTCCGAAAAAGTAAACTATCAAAATCAATCTGAACGCCGGTTTGATCTCAGTCACTCGTGATTATAAACCTAGAATTCTAAAGAAAATGCTCAAAATTTCGGATACATTAAATCTGATGCCGAACATTATGTGTTGTCTCTGTGTTTGCTTTCACCCAAAAGATGTCAAATGAAATGCGACAACAAATTTCAAAGTCCCTAAAATTTCTTGCAGGTAGCCTTGTTCGAAGGCCTATTCGAAACAGTGACTGAAGACATGGGCTACCCTGTCACAGTTTCAAATGGCTGAATTAAAATGACAAAATATTCGCATGGAAATCGAAAAGTACACAAAGATGTTGAACAATTCATAGGTCGGAATCTTGTGTGGACTGAACGGTATTTATGAAAACAAATCCAATATTATTACGACAACAAGTGAAGCAGAATAATGATTATGCGTTTGGGTATAATATATTTATAATCACTTCAAGATAATGATATTTGCTCGGTAAACTCTCATCAGACGCAAACGTTTACATGACACTGATTGTAGGAAAAGCGTCAACTCTGGCTGCGATTGCCTTCTGGACTGTTTGAACGATCAGCATCTATTACTTAAGACTAGAATAACGATGATATGCCAAGTGCACTAAATAAACTTGCATATACAAATCTGTAGTCCGATGTAATTAAGTAGGTACGAATGCAAACAAATAACTATGAGACATTGTCAATTGGCCAAGATGATAATTCCGGCAGTATGGATCGTTTTGTACACCTAGTTCCACCTTCAGATTTTGGATGTATTTAGCCTCGACAACGGATAATGGCTGTTTGCAGAAGCGATGGGAGAAGTGTTCAGGTAGTGTGTAGATGACTTTGAAGTCATTCTCGGAGGCTGTATGGCCACATTCAAGGAGGTGTGACATGACTGAGCAGTTTGAGGACCTCGTTTCGCCTTTGTAAAATTATGTCGGGATGTGCTCACGAATCCTCTGAGATAGGGGCCTCGTCGTGCGACCCGCTTATCGTGCAACACAAGAGCACGAGTACTGATAACCGATCATTGAACGGGTCAACGACGACAGTCGATGTGTTACGAGTTTCGTTAGCAACGGCTTGTTGTGATAAATAATTCTCAGACAGGCCGCGAATAAGTTTACTGAACAGCTTCTTTCCAGAGTCGGGATAATACATCAGCCTCTTAATCGTCCATAATTGCTGAATGTATAAAAATACTTTCTTAGGAAAAATGATGTAAGGTAGCATTCGATTGCGTTCCTTCAAATACTTCATGATAAATGTATACAGGATAACGCTTTTCCCTAAGAGCTTCGATGATTCTTTGCAGTACTTTGTTGACGGTATCCGGTGTACAAAAACTACGTTCTATCAAGGCAAAAGATCAGTTTAAACTCTTCTTATGTTGCATAGGTATTGCGCTGTGGAAGTTAGTGTACCGCTTAGTCCAAGTGTGCTTTCTGTGTATCTTTCTGCTGCATGATCCGTCCGAGTTACGGATAACTACTACATCCAGGAAAGGTAACCGTTTTCCGAATTCGTGTTCAGAGGTGAAGTGGAGATTCGCATGTGCCTCAGTGAAAGCTTTCTGAAAATGTTCCGGATGAATTTCTGACTTGGAAAGTATACAATTTCGCCAACCTATCGCACGTACATTTCAATACCAAAATTGTACACGTAGGTGGGTGGTTCCAATTTCGCCATGAGAATATCAGCCTACAGGGGCCCCAAAGTAGATCCAATGGCCACTCCATCAACCTGACGGTATATTTCATTTTTGAAGGTAAATTGTACATTTAACGTTCAACAAAGTAGTATCTACTTTGGCAAATTCTTCGCAATAGTTGCGTATATATCGGCACTTATAGAGTAAGATCGCATAAATAATGCACAGTTTCGAGTATAGGATTGCTTGTGAACAGCGACTGGACAACAAATGAAATCAGCCTTTTTTAGCTAGGTAGGTTTCGGTTTTCCTTACAATGAATTCGAACGTTTCTTCTTCTCGCAGTAAGTGCAAATCAAATTCCGTAACGGCTGCAGCTTTGTTATGATTCACTGGGTCAAATCACGCTGGGGAGAACCCACCATGTCTAAGATTGGGCGCATTAGGGTGCCTTTCTTGTGAACTTTAGGCAGGCCATATAATCTCGGTTGGGTTACACCTGGAAGGCTTCAGCTTTTCGAATTCGTTCTTCGTGATGTGTCTGGCTTGCGTATTCGCCTGAGGCAGCCGGTCAGCTGTTTCTCTAACTCCCCTGATTAGTCTGTAATTGCCACGAGCATCTGGAAGTTACTCTGGCCACTGAGGATGTGCTGCATTTTAATGGATATAATCCACCCTGTACATTAACACTCTGTCGGAAAACTTATCTGACTTAAAGAGCATTAATTCGTTGTTTAACCATAGTTCTTTAAGTGACTGTATTTGTTCCTTAGCGATAATATGAATACTAGTTGTTTTGGTCTTAGCGTTGCAAATATGAACTGTGCTAGGTTTTAGATTCGCAACATCACTTGATGAGGTTGGAAGTAGGTCTTTAGTCTGAGCAATTAGCTTTCAAACGGCACCCCTAAAGCCGCATGATCTATTTTCTTACATAGACTGGAAGTCTCTGGACATACTGCTAACAATTTTGCTGTGCCTGTGTTATTATAGCCCTGGAAAGGTTAAACACAAGTCGCTGCGGATTATTCAGAAATGTCAACTAGGGACATTGATATTAAGCGTATTAGCTAACACTTTGTTTCCTTATTCCAATATTCGGTTTAATCTATTTTACATTTCCCTCAAAACGTTGCCACAATTATTCAGTTGGGTATACCACCGATTGCAATCTTTCCGAAATTACCGTCCAACTCCGACATAATTAAGCGCATGTCTATTCAATTCTTTTGCATTTGGATAGAGGCCACACTTTCCTAATAGTGCTTAGGATTTGGGCCTGCATTCACGCCTTCATTGAGGAATTCTAATTCCAAACCGGATTCTTTTAGTCGAGTATTGAAGTTAAGACACTTATACAAGAGCTTCAAAAATCACGAATAATGCTGGTCTTCAGCAAACTAACTATTTCTCTTTCGTAAATAGTAGGGGGATTTATTGAATCAACAACAGAATTCACTTCAGGGTGAACATTTCTTTTCCGTAAACTCTCATCAGCCCCAAACCTTTAATAACCCTGATGGTGGGGAAAGCTTCAACTCGGGCTATGATTGACTTCTGGACTGTTTTAGTTATCAAAATCGATAACTTGAGACAGAGTTAGAGATGGTAAACCAAGTAAACTAAATAAACATGCCTACACAAAGCTTATTAGTCCGAAGAAATTAAGTAGGTGAGGTAACTACTAACTTAGTACGTAACCTTGTCATTTGGCCAAGGTAGTTGTATCAGCCGTATGAAGTTTTATTGTGCACATTATTCCGGCTTCAGATAGTGAATGATCGAGGCGGTTTGATTCACAGTAGCAAATATCTGCTTTTGTGTACTATGGCACACATTGGAAAATTTATGTGAAATTTACCCTTTGGTTGTCACCATGGACAATATTTCTCCGCGTTTCAAATGACTTATACTGGCGGCTGCGAGGACCGCCAGTGCTTAGCATCCTGATATCCAAACACAAAGAAACTTTGGTCATCCTCCTGTGTGCATGTGTTGTTTACTGTTGGTTACTCTGCATGCAAACACCGTCCAATAGCTCAAAAGCTATGTATGCCCACTTTTCCCCACTTCGATAAAGATAATCGGGATTATTTAATTTCTCGTCAGTCGCAATAGAGTCCCATTTTACCTGGTCCGATGCACATTTATCCGTCTCATCACCACATTTACCGCTTTTACTGAGCAATGTGCTAGTTATCTAGTCGACCACAAGCTGCTGTCTTGTTTATGCCTGCTTCAAGTTCAACTAGAATTCCCTTAGTGCTTGACGATTTTACCGTCAATCTTTAGCCACTATGAACTTGTTAAGATTTACACACATTGTGCTGGGCCCAACTGTCCACTTGCTTTCTTCATTAAAACCTAGGTGTGACAACAATTTTCATTCTGACTCGCTTAACTACATCCTGTAGCTGCTGGTGACGCAGGCAGATCCTGAAAGTATGGAGCCTGTCCAGTTTCCCTAATCCTTTAAATTCAATAATACAGGTGATAATGCGATCCAAGTTTGTCCTGCTTTTGTGGTAAGTAACTACGTGTCAATGAGCGTAAATCCAAGGAACATTCCACATACAAATCCCATTGCTTCCCAAGCTGAAGAGCGAAGTAAAGGCTGTTGCCTGCAATACAACTATCTTTTAGTGGCGTCCTCAGGATATAGGTTCCAGTGGCACTGCTCACGGACTTGGAGGTCACAAAGTGTAGAGGTTCGAATCGAACTGGGCTATTCGAGAACAACTTTCCAAATGAATCTATCAAATTTCCAAACATATTCCAAAGGAACGTGTTCGCAGTTAGCACTGGAAATACCAATATATGTAAACTTCAGCACATTTATGTGACCAAGTAGCAGTTATGTGCCTCTGAAAGTATGAGAATATCTTTCAAACATGAAATCGTGTGTTCCAAATAGTTTTATACTGCAATAGTAGACCCAAGGAAAACTGTTAAAGAACTGACGAGTATTTTTCTACCTGATCTAACCATAAGTGTTATTCCGAACACCTGACTGACGTTTATGAAAGAAGAACGATTTTGTAATCTCAATGGTTAATTGTCATGCCTGTCAGATTATTAAGGTTCATGTTTAACTACTGCATTCAATTACAACTGACTCGGGTAATGCATCGCCAAAAATGGATTACGCTCACAAATAACAACACATAATAATACATGTTTTGGTTATTCACTGACAGATATGCTAACGTGAAAAAATACAGCTTACATATGTATCGTGCACAGTAAAGAGCGCATAGATTAATAGATAATAACTGTTGTTTTGTTTTGTTACGCGATGCTGCAAGAAATTATACAAAACAAGGAAAAAGGACAAGGCGCGTATTTCACCCTTACACTTTATTATGTGACGGCGTTCTATTATATGCAGTGGTAACAGTTTACACACTTCGATGCTTGATCGCAACTTGATTTTTGAGAAAAATTTATATGGCTGTAGATTGTTGCATAAAACACTGAATTCCTCGATCCGTCGTTGGTGTCGCCCACGGAAATCATAGATATAACAACATTATTTTACTCTCCCGATCTGTGCACTCACATTCATTAGGAGGATGGCATTGTTTGTGGAACTGCACTGTTCACCTAACCTGCTTGGCAAAACCTAATCACGTACCTCGTGATATACAATGTGATCTACACGCCATGTCAAAGCAGTATTTTGTCCTCTGTAGGTCACCACCCCGGCGTGGAAGCACTTGACAAACATAGACAATTAGGGTTTCACTTTAGATCTCTTTCACTCCACGATACACGTCACATCCAGGCGAAAAGTCCTTGCATAACTGGAACCAGCGGAACAGCACTGCTACTTAAGTGGGTCTCAAAATCATGATGCAAACACGTGAAATAAGTACCTCCCTCTTGTATATATCATTTTTACGCGTACAATGTCATTATTTTTATTATTGCCCAACCTTAAGATATTGTAACTAGTCACGATTTAAGCTGCACCTAAAAGCTATTATCTAACCTTTGTAACTTATCAAGTGATTGCACCTATATTGATTTACATTGCATACTTTATTTACCCACATGGCCAACCTAGGTGATATCATAAGCTTAAATACAGACTACTTTTGCTTTTGCTCTAACATCCCGAACGGTTATTTATAGGTCGTCGATGATGTGTTATCAACAACCATTTATCAAGTGATTAACTAAAAATAATCATGATTTCAGCCATACAATGATACACCACAATACTTGTGACGTACAAAATGCTTCAACAACCCATACTCATACTAACCTCTTTGCGGTAGATTGCAACCCAGTTGACTGAAGCGAACCAATTGTGGCATTTGATGTCATTGACGCCGTCCTTCAGATTTCCAAACCGCTTTGTCAAGTCTGTTTGCAATAGCTGTTTGAGCAAGTTTTTCAGTTCACTACTCACGTGCCCAGGAAAGCGTACCTTTTAAAAATACGTGTAAGAATATGGCAAGTTATGGCACATCATATGCACAATAAAAACAAAATTGAGTTTGACGGATTTGGATTAATTTCGTGTATAATTTCCATTTAATTATTGGGTTCGAGATGAACGCAAGCGAAATACGTAAATGAACTAATTGTTTTAATTTTTTAAGCATTACGCCTAGTGCAGAATTATAAGTTAAAAATTCCAGTCTACAGGGCAGTAACGACATGAACCATCATGTGGTCGAAAATTTGCGCCATCCTATAGAAATGAATAAAACGCAGCCACCTCAAAGTTTTTTATACAAGTCAAGGCAGGTCAAGGATCCGTTTTTATGCTCCCATGAAGGGTGCTTTTCAGCTCCAACAAACTCGCGATCGAAACTTCAAAAAACGTGTAATACAGGTAAACAGAATAAAAACGACGGCTAAAACAAAGTCTTATGTGGGGGTACCAGATTACTAAAATAATTTGCTGATTATCTCATGAATGAAAATATTCGGATCATTTAGAAATCTCGCTAGAGATTATATAATATATAAGCCGTTGGCCATCGTGCGAGCATATATAACTTTGCAGTTGTTTCGCGTTGAGATACCGGATTCCTAGTTGGAGGAACTTCAATGTAAATGAGGGCAGATATCCCCGAGTATTTTCGTAGCAAATTTGAGCACAAGTAAAATGAACAAATACAATATGTTGCACTATTTTTGCCTTAGTAATACCACTGTATCTAGATATATGTTTCAGCGACATTTAAAGTATTTTGAAATGCTCACCTAATAAGCGCGTAAAGATCAAAAGATTACAGTTGGTCCATTGGGATAAAATACATGAAGTGATGCATCGCAGAAGAAACTGGTGGGAGACTTCGGATGGAAGAAAGACGTGAGACATAAAAGGACTGTCGTCTGACTTTGGTGAAGAATTCCTTCACGTGAATTCACTACGATAATTCATGGCCCAGTCTGATTCCGTAAACTACGCTGACGTCGAGAAACTCAGGCCTTCAGCTCCGATGTGACATCGGGCTACGACAAGTCTTATGTGGCGAAAACTGTGCAACATTTCGATTAGAGCATTCAGCTTTAAACAGCTGGAGTTTGACAAATGCACGATTATATCCTAACAACTGTAGCATGGCCGAACTGTCTGAAGTGAGCTGATTCGCGCCGATTAATAAGTCATTGATGTATTTTAGCGTTACGCTTAATTGAGAGACTGGGAGCCAATCAAGGTAGTTACATAATAAGAATGGCGATAAAATGGCTCCTTGAAGGACAACGGAAGTAGTAACAAGTATCAAGGATCTCCTGTCGTTGTACTTCGTTAGTTTGGAATGCTTTAGTAAATAATCCTGTACCAAGTACGCTATGAGTGGTTGGATAACAGAAGCCAGGAGATCTTGCAACACGGTTTTCCCGTTAACGAAACCGAAGGCGCTCGTGTAGTCAAAGAAGATAACACGTGTGGCTTTGTTCTTGCGGTCTAGGGATGATAGAACTGAATGCACCAGACAAGCCACTTCCTCTTCGTCTACTCTGAACATTGGTATGCAAATTCATGTGCATTATTCAGACAGCAGTTGGTTAGCAATAGCTCAAGAATGAGTTACTCGAAGACTTTTAAATCCACGGAAATGCACACATTGACTCTATATCTACCTCTATTTCTTTAGTATCGATATTATGCTAGCAGCTGTCTAACAGCCGATTGTCATGCCTAGGTTTAAGCACATGCTGTATAACTTAGCTAGCAGTCGGGCTAGTGAAATTGCACACTTCTTATGTAGGAATGGAGACAAATGTTCAGGTCCGCATGAATTGCTTGCGTTTAGCTGGGTAAGCTTCCTCTGAATTGCTGCAACGTCAACAACTGGCGATGAGTCTGTATCCCACCTAATCTGTGCAGATGACGAGTTGCGGGTGTCAATGCTGGAGCAACCGAAGTTGTGATTTAATTATTCTACGTCGCTGTCGGTGTTCTCATTATAATGAGTGACTACACTAGGTTGTTTCATCATGGTAATTATTGTTCTGCAGAATTGTCTGGACGTAGGCATGATTGAGGTCGTGAATTTATTGCTTGATGCGTAGATAAAGAAACATTACTGAGGCACGGTCACTTATTTTTATGGCTCTCTCCTTAAATCGACGCAGGTACTTTTAAGGTAGTAAGGAGAACCGGTCAGCATGGATGAGCATATTTTCCAATGGAAGCAGAGATCAATACAGAACTTCACATAACTAGTCATCAGGTCACAATACGTTATCTCCATCGAAAATAAAGAGAAACCTTTAGCGGCAACAATTTATTTCACTTGGGCTGTGCTTGGGAGATTAATTTGTCTCCGTTCAACTTTAGGTACCTTACTGCGAGTGTCTTGCCTGTGATTCGTCTTAATTAAACGACAAAAGACAGTGTGATCATCGAGTGATCACAGCTTCCACGTGGTGCCCGAGTACTGACTACAAATATCCACTGATTTTAACACATTTAATTCATGGTTGTAATAATACTGGTGGGGTATTTCACGATGTTCGGCAGTCCGAATGTTGTGAGAAATGTGGGGTTTAACTTACTGAACTCACCAGAAACTAAGAATAGGGGATGGATCATTTTAACAATGACAGCTGCCATGAAGTCATCGAAATTGTGTCTGCTTCTGAGCTTAGATAGCTGGGTGATGTATAAATCTTGCCTAGCAAGATTGAAGTGTATCCACTCAGATAGTTTGGCGTGCACTTTAAATCTAGGCTGTTTATATGTTGCGACGAAAAGCAAAACATTCAAGGCTCTGAAGAGCACCAGGAAGCGTTACTAAAGCTGAGAACATCACTACCCCGATTGCGGAACGTGCATAGACGATCAGCACAGTGGGTAATAAACCTTCGACTGCTACAATATTGTCTTCAACATATTCGTGAAGCCGGGTTTCTTGTAGCATACTTATGCTTAGCTGCGCGTATCTGCGACCGTAGATTCCATTTTTCTAAGTAGTGAAGGACGTTGGTACTGAGAAAAACATGTATGATAATACTCGAACAATTTTATTCTGCAGAGCAAATCCCTATTCAGCACGTTGCTTCTTTTCAAATTTGGAACGTATTTTGTAGGTTTTTCTCACTCTGCTTCTGCCAAATCTTAATGTGTTTATAACGCGCGAAAATGATTAAGCATTACAAACGCTCACGTGCGTAAACGATCTTGACACACGAGCAACTCACTAGTGTTCCCTAGATTGAAAGACAAAGTGTTTGGTCAAATACAAGCAAGAATTATGCACGTATCCACCTTTTCCTGTAAAGATAGCTACAAGGATTGCTCAACCATGCATTTAGAAAAGCAAACCAAAAATTACTGAATTCGCTCGTGAACCGAAGCAACAGAACTAATTTGAATGCCATAATTAAGCATGATAGCAGTACAGGACACAATGTTGACAAGCGTGACGCTCAAAAAATTCTATACATGGCACTATTCATCATGATTTATCAGTTAGCAACAAGTTTACTAGATACTACTGAAGTGGTAGGCCTAACATCGGACAGGATTAGTCTCTGCATCCAAAACAAGCTGATCCACGCCTTACAAATTCATTGACCAACAGTTTCCAAGAAAAAGCAGGTTCCGCCTCGGCAACCTCACATGCTTGCTGCCACCCGATTACCCGGCCTAGAACATGAGAGATATTTGTTTCTGTCTATGAATGATATGTACTCTCCTACAAACTTAATCTTTCTAAAGTATGTCTTGTGCAGGCATGATGAATAGGAAATCGGAAATAATTGTTTGCGTTACGCTTTCCGCTTGCGTTTTTCTCTATGAAAACTGAAATTTAGTTTATTGTGGATGAATTTGTTACAACTAATAGCAAAACAAGAAAGGCTATTAGAAAAAATGAAATATTAAGAATTTTCCAAGCCTCAGTTTCATCGCATTTGATTCAACAAAATAGTAGGCAGGCAAGGCGACAAGGCCCATTTAGTGCACATATTACCACAGTGCACTTTTTTGGTATTCATTTATTTCATTGGGGTTCAACTTTGGCTTAGTTAAAAATGCACTTCGTTTTGTCTAAAATACAAAGTGATGCAAAGGGTATTATATTTCTGTTTTGTGAATACACATATACACGTAAATGCAGCTTACATATTTCCGCAAAATTGTTAAATTCATATAAAGTTAAAACGCTAACCTTAAAGCCATTTACAACCAACCGTAGCTACTCGCGCAAAACGAATTAGCTTAAAAGACAAATGACTTTGAATGTTACGTTAATCTCCATGGTAGCTCAGCGTATTATAAATCTCTGTATTGATGGCGATTGATCTGTTTTGTGGGCTTGGCGATTTTGTTTCAAAAGTTTCGTCACCAATCGGGGTAACATCATCATTACGTAGTTGAGTGACGTGCAGTAGCGTAGAGAAGCGAGGATCTCCTACGCTACTCTACGATACTGCAAGCCACTCAACTACACAATGATGATGTCACCTCGATTAGTAAGGAAACATTTTTAACAAAATTGCCAAGCTCAGCGCAAAGTTAAACCGCCACCTGAATAAACTGAACTACCGGTCTTCAATTTTATAGCCAACTTACTAGGTTGTTTGAGGTTTGAACAGTTTTACCTACACTGTTTAATAATAAATCCTACTAAAACGCGTAAACAATTATTATTTTTGTCTAGAAATTGAAAAGGTTTGACCGTCGGGAAAGGAATTCTGCATACAGAAGTAACTGATTTTTAGACTGTGATCTAATAATTTAGGAATTTGTGTAAGCTTATTTATAACTTTGATCCAACAGGTGCCCAGTAGTTTCATTGCGTTTGATTGTGTAGCCTGCAAGAAGGTTGGAACCGTTGGTAGTCTCGAATTCGGATTTCAAGCTGTAATAAGAACTCATCCCTCCCAGACATGTATATGCCAAGGAGAAAAAGCGAATGTGTGTAGAGCTATAAATGCGCTGATGACAGATCTTAAGAAGTTGTCTGTCTTCCCACCAATCCAGTACACAAATACTGAATACGTCCAAACTAAGCACCATTTCTACCAGAATAGTAAAAGGGAGTGTAAGTTAGTTTCATGTGATCATTTTTAAAAAAGGACATTGCCTCCCATCAGACAAAGCAATGCCACCTATTGATCATTAACCAGCTGTCATACAAATGACGTATCACATTCACGAACTTACGTAAAACTATCGTTAGAAGAAGGAAGATGGAACTAACCAAAACTCAACGCACATCTTATGTAGGCGCAGAAGAGGAACATTTTGCAGGGGACTTATAATGCCGGAATTATGTGTACAGTACGGTTCATATGGCCGATACTACTACCTTTGTCAACGGACACCGTTACTTAGTTATCTGGTTGCTATCTTACCTACTTAATACCTTTGGACTACGAAGCTTTGTGTATACATGTTTATATAGTTTACTTGGTTTAACTTCTCTATATGTGTCGCAAGTTATCGATCTTGATCTTTCAAACAGTCCAGAATTAAATCCCAGTCCGAGTTGATGCTTTCTCCACAATCAGTGTTACGCAAGCGTTTCGATCTGATGAGAGTTTACTGAAAAATGTTGCCACCCTAAACTGATTTCTGGAATTGAAGAAGCTACTACAGGGGAAAAATCTATCTGCAACAACTGTGTACCATTTTCAAAAAACCTTAACAGGAAGTAAGTAAGATCTTTCTTACAAGGTGTGGAGGTAAAAAGTTTCACAAACCTCGCTTGAATTTGCTAGGTGAGCCAATTCTAAATATTAATTTAGCAACTTTTTAACTTTTTCCAACAACTAATCATCACCACTACATGCGCAACTTTAAGCTTGTTGGCATCGGTTTAGAAATTTGCTTCCAAGCTCAAAACAAATTGAGCCAAGGATGATTTCACAAAAAGTGAGGTTATTATCATGTCAGGCGAAGCCTTCGATTTCTTGGATGCTGTTATCATATAAATAGAATGTTGCCCTACACGCTACGGACTTTACAAATATACATAACTAATATTAACTATTATTAGATTAATTATTTATATTGTCACCAGTGGTTGATTATTTTCCTTACATTCGTGACAACATGCAAATATAGCCTCTAAAGTTTTCCCAAATATTAGCAAGTAGAAGCAAAAGCACGGGCTTACTGACAAGCTGGATTCAAGCGCTTCCTGAAAACTTTTCAACGACTATTTATATCAACATCCGCTCATGTGTCTATTTGGTTGTTGATATCGCGATCATTTAGCAACAAAACGAATTTATGTATACAGACATAGTGCTGTCACAAGAGTACTGGAGACTTTCCGCCATCTATGACTACGTCATTTAATCTAATATCTACGACCATGTTAGACCCTGCGCTCAAGTAGAACCCCAGCATCTTGGTTGAGGTGTGATGACATACTTTAGCGAAGCTCGGTGTTAATCAGTTTCAAATTTCCCTTAGTACTTACCTACGATATAAATGTGCTGCCGCCTGTTAGAACACAAATCTACTTATCAGAGCGCTTTCATAACTATCATTGTTGGGAACCTGTACGTATCTCGGACCAAAAAGCCATTCTACTTGCCAAAGTTTGAATGTTACCTTACGAAAAGCTGTAATTAAAATGAATGGATCTGCCTATATCTTCGTTCGCAACTTTAATAACGTTAAATTAATCTTAACCAGTTTGGTGGAATTCCCCACCAGATTCAGTTTGCATCCTTATTTTGTTTTTACTAGCAAGGTGGCTTTCTACACAAAACTTGCTTTTGTTGGTAATGCTGACGAAAGCAAAATAAATATACTTTCCAATTTCTACATTGATCACGAATATTTCGCTCAGACAAAACGATGGTTCAAAACTATTAAGCGGTGGAAATACTTAAAATATTATTGTTAAGTTAATAGCTATGTGGCGTTCATTTTTGTGAAGGAGTTTATTAGCCTTACTTTATTCTTCCTATTTTTTTAATTCTTGACGGTATTTTAAAAGATCAACTGGGTTAGTCCAATTGGTATACCTACATAATTGTTAATGGACGCTCATCTCCGTATAATCTTAAATAAAGCCATTCGTTAGAACAAATTCCATTAGTTTTTCTTCGCATCACTTTGCTAATTGGTTTAGTTAAAAGAATATTTTTTGTCACAAATTATTTGCTACATTTCAATTTTCGTGTCAGTACTTTTATTCTCATATGTTTTATGACCTTTCTTTAAAGGCTACAGTTTCTTATTCTGACTGGCCAGTGCCTGTCACTGCTAATGGTTGTTTGCTTTACGTATGAAGTCTTATGATTCTATTTTTAAGGACATATGTTATTGCTCTTGATTACACAACTGATTATTTGCTCGCTGCTTTTGACGTTTCATTCTGTTGTTGGTCTCAAGTGTTATGTAATTGCTTCCCTGCATTTTGCCTTCAAATCTATGTAAGCTAATGTGATATATTGTATACAATTCTCCGGCTCCTCTTTGGACTTCTTCTTGCAGTAGTGTCGTGAAAGCATCAGTGCATAAGTATATAAATGTGCTACTGGTGTGTTCTTTCGCAAGAGTGAAGTTTGTCAGTCCAATCCGAACACTTCATATATTACAGTAACTTGTTGTTCGGTCTGCGTCGTCCATTTGAGCCCATCTATTAGCGAAGTGATAGATTTTCATCGCATTTGCTCAAGCAACTTCAGAAGAAATGTAAAAATTCCTATAAACGTATGAAGACGCATTGTGTCAAATCTCTATTAGTGTGCATTTGCTATTATTTGGGTTTCATTTAACGTGGACAAATTCTGTCGATTTGGACTACCCAGCAAGCAATCGATGTCGCAACCTGCTGTAGTTATGATAGCTTATATACCTATGGACCGTGCAAGAAGATGAAACAAATAACGTTTGGTTAAACTGATTTACGAGCATATTCCAAAATGGTTTAATAAATGACGGCCTAACGGTTAATGGGACAAGCCACAAGGGGTAAAATTACAGCGTCATCCATCTATAGTCACTAAATCAGGACAGGTTTACATGAGGAACCAGACACAACACATGTGCTTCTGTATTAAATGAAAAGGTCAAGGTACCTATTTCGATTTAGGAAAAGGTCGTTTGTGTACAAAGGCAACGCACATTTATCTTACGAACTGAAGTTCGAGAAATCTGCCTTAATCAAGCCGATCTGTTGTGCTTGCTTTCCCATTACAAAAATTCAGATAAACTAACTGGTAACAATACGTGCTTGTCGTCTTTCAACTCTTTTGTGTAAATGCATGTACATAGTCAAATCGTTATGTTCGGCTGTGTTAAACGCTTATTGCTATTTTGAAGAATTTATAACCTCTGCTCTTCTGGTTCCCGCCATTCAATGCGCACCTTTTGCGGAAAATCAGATGGTTTCATTCAAAGAGAACTTAAGGAGAAATGAATAAATTTTACATGCAAAATCAGGAATATCCTCACGTCTAAACTTATAATCTCATTACAAAGTTAAGCTTAATTCAATGTAGTCAAACCGGAGCGAATTGATGGAAATAGCCATCGTTTTGCTAGAATCCTACTCAGCCAATTAGCGGTTGTTTACAAGTAAACGTGTTTGATGCAGCTTAACACGGACCATTAAAATATGCACTGTTATCTTGTAAAATAAACCATGTTTTGGATAGTTTACTGATTGCATACATTGGTCAAACATATAGACGTCAATGAGTTTTTCGCGATTCCAGTGGACATATTTAATTAAATTTAGACAGAATAATCAAAACGTCACCGTAGATACACCACCACCACCATAGTTGCACCCCAGTTGCCCTTTAAATTTTCAAGCAAACTCTAGGGAGAAAATAGGCATATGGTTTAAATAGGAATATTATTTACCAAATTATATAACTGCATGATTACAAGCACTCACCTTGCCTGCAACAATTTTCTCATAAATTTGGATCGGTTGATCAGCAAAGAAGGGAGGATATCCACAAGCCATTTCGTAGATTAGCACTCCAAGAGCCCACCAGTCAACCGCTTTGTTGTAACCCTTAGAAATAAGCACATGAAAAATTTGTTTGAATGTAAGCCTGATATGACTCAGACATACTAAAGAAGAATAAATCGCTGGACAGAAATACGCATTTATATGAATCGTGCACACCACATAAGAAAAAGCCAATTTACTGGGATACATGTTGGATGGTTCATATAACTGCAAAGGATAGAACTGAGATCGCTTCTCCTCTTTAGTTGCCCAATATGTGAAAAGCATCCTTTCCAAGTGAATTGATCAAAAACTTTGTAAGTAGAATATTAGATGTCCCTGCAAGTTGAGAGCTGCATCATCATGATTGCTAATGTCCTCTACAGGTTTACCACGCCAAATTAAAGGATATTCAGGATACACATGCATTTACATGATTTTAAATATTCATCGATTACAACTATTGTATTCCTACTCGTAACGTATGTGAAACTATCCATTTACAAATCCGTTAGAAGTTGAATTATGCAAAAGTCTTTAGTCTATCGTACCAACTCTCTTGCAATCAGAATTATACAGGGGAAGCGGACTCGTGGCCTCATTCGTATTTGATCCATTCAGCACAATATTTGAAACATATTGAAATGGTCTTTCCACGTACTGTTAACATAAATGTGCATTTGTCAGATACGTTATTAATCAAATTGTCTATAAACCTGGTAAAATTTAACATACATTTCTGAAAGTTATTTGCATTTTTCGTGATGCCATCTTTTATGATGGTTAGACTAAGCTTATATAAGAACTGAGCAACACTTCATGGTGTTGCCCTCTTAATCCAAGCACAATTTACACCCAATTTTGCGGCGCAGCATGCTGCAATCAAGTTCGCTGCTGCTAGGAATTGCATATGGCAGCAATTTTCAAACAACGTTTTGTAAATTTGATGCCATACGCGATCAGGCAATGTGTGGTTCAACCACATTCGTGAACATTTATGTAGCAACGAAATACAACGATGCCGGTATAACGTTGCCATCACACCAATTTTACTAAGTCGTAAAATTAAAAAGTGTATCATTGACTAATGACTAAAAATAAAAATTGTATTCGATTTACTTCATAGACAATACTTCATAAATCCCGAATTAAATTTCCTGCATTTGCATCAAAACACCATATTTACACATATGAAATGCTTTATAGCAACACAGTAAATCCGGTTAGGAAATGTGTGTTGTATCCTAGATATTCTATGTAGCAGGTAACAGATTTATTCGACAAAATGTGACAACGCTGTAGTATTGATTACTATCTATCGGTAGGAAATACGTTTGAAGTCTGCGTCCCATTAACCTAATTGTACATTTTAGTTTAGTACTTCTCCCATATTATTGGTAATATAAGTTAGAATGGTTATTGTTTCTAATCCTGAGATGAAAGCATTCATAATCTACAGAGTGTTGTATAGTTATTTTCAACAGGCCTTGGATTTGCTGCAAAAGGAATCTAACTGTGTTTGAAAGATTTATCCAAATTACAGTTTATAATAAGCAACAATTATGCCACTGGAAAGAAGAGTATTAATAGCGAAATATTTACCCCTAATGGAACATGTATTCAAATGTAAGTAAAATGAGTATTGCATCAAGATTCAGCATTTGCACACATGATTATGTTACTTGACTTGACCTAGAAGCTGTAATCAAAGGTATTTGAGCAAAATTTGATCAAAAAACCCGTGTTTGTATGAAACCTAAATATTGTTTGCAGCTCTTTAAATGTATGCATTAATAATACGTCAAAAGCAGAAATTATCTCATTATCCTGTTGCCCCACAAAATTGTGAGCAGCGACCACAACATGATCCGACTCAGCTTCCAACTTAAAATGGTCACCAAACTCGCCCCTATAATGCCGGTTGCAACCTATAAGATAAACTGGCAATGCCTTCAGCAGTTCATTCGTTGCTCCGACTGGGATGTATTTTTCCTCGCTACCAGTGTGCACACCACTGTGGAGCAGTTCTATAAACAAATCGATCATGCTACAGCCCCCTTGCTCCAAAATCTGTTAATACCTTTCATGACTCCAAAGCTTCCGTCGCGCACATAATCAGCAAGAAAACCAAAAAGTTAACTGCAAGATACAGAATGACCCATGACTTTCATTTGCCTTACAAATCCATGAATTTACCACCAGAGGCAAACATACGCAATTAACACGACGAAAAAATGAGGACCATGCAGCCCTACGGACAAGCCGCAAAGCTATGGAGCATGTAAAAAACTACATCGTAGAACCAGTGACCGCTCTCCCCTGATTACCCAAATTGTTGATAGCGAGGGTCACTTACTCCATGACCCAGCTGAAACTGTGAAGCATTCAGCGAGCTTTCGCCACTACCATGAGTCGCGAAGCTGACTCGGTGCCTGTGTGCACTGAGCTCACAGAAACAGATTCGATGTCTCACTCAACGCTATCCATAAGTTATCAAATTAATCAGGCCATCCTTCAAGCTGGGATCTCATGGCAATTTACCAACCACCAATATACTTGGAGGACCCGATATCCCATTGCTACTAATGAGCATATTCACTCTGCCGTTGGAATCTGGCCACTTTTCATATCGATGGAAAACATCACTTATTATGCCTCGGCATAAAGGAGGTCACAAACAAATCATTTGTAACTACCGGCCAATCCACCACATTCCGCTAATTGCTCGGCTATTTGAAAAGTTGGTCATAAAGGAGATGAGGAAGTTTGTTGATTCTATTGGCTTGATCAACAATTCGCAGCATGGTTTTCTCAATTAGCGATCGTGCACCAACCGTCCACTGCATTAGGTTAAACATATTTCATAATAAATCGATTTCGGCCGTGCAGTAGTGACCTTGTTTCTTGAAAAGCACCAAGCGTTCGACCTAGTACCACAAAAGCGACTGCTACAAAAGTTGGAGAACTTTGGGATCCGTGATCCATTATTAGGTTGGCCTTCGTCATACCTGAGTGATCGTCATCTGGCAGTCACTTTGGTGATTATCGCTCTTCCCGAGCTCAATCACCATTGGAGATGTTCAAGGGAGCGTGCTCGGTTCCTCACTCTTTGCTCTACATCAGTGACATCACCACATCTGTAAAACATGGTATGTCAATTTTATTTGCTATCGATAGTAATATCCTCTATAAGCTTCGGCGTGACGAGCTCAAGTGACCCTACTGCCCATTCAAGATGATTTACATTCTCTTGAGTCATGGTGCTGCACATGAGTGATGAACCTCTTGGCTCAGAAATCAAGCATCACGTATTACGGCTGCTGCATCTGCGAAGGATCTATCACCCTAAATAATGAACGCGTCCGTAGAGAGTTGTCCAAGCGAGAACTTGGAAATAGGTACTCGTCTACCTTCAAGTTCTCGGAAGAGACCCAATACCAAGTTGCACGTGCCAGACAGTCCATGTTCAATAGATCAAACAAAATACACACTACTCTTGCTAGAGTTGAGCTTCTCAAGCTACTCACACGTCCCATCCTCGAATACGGTAGCATAAAATACGGAAATATGAGGTTGACAGAATGGCCGTGTAGAATGTGCATAGGTCATTTACTAAACATCTGATTGGTAAACACTCTGCAATGGGTTATCGGTAACGTTGCAATGAACTTTAACTCGAACCACTTGGGATTCGACGATTGAACCACAACTTCATGCTGTTTTTTAACCTGTTACACAAAACGATCTATTCCAGCTTGCCTAGACTCGAGCTGCAACATTATTCAACTCGAGCACTTCGCAACAATTATTTTACATTGAATATACCGAAGGCTAGAACGAACGTCCGCTCTAATTTCCTCATAGTCAGCTACAGCTATCTGTGGAAAAAACTATCAATAACACTCAGGTCAAGTGACAATGTGGCATTATTTAGTAGCAGACTAGCCAATTACCTTGGTCTAACTACCCTAAGCTCTAGATTCGCATGAGGAAAATCCATCGATGAGCTATTACAAGGGGACCCAAAAAACATTAAACACCAGTGTTTTCATTACTAGGCTTTGGCCTCAAACATCCACCAGAATTTTAATACATAAAACGCATATTCCATACTAAACTAATACATGTCACCCATACAAGAGCATGGATTCTTCTCTACAAATTGATCTATGTAGACACTATAGACACAGTACATCAAGAGGAATATACCTATTATTATCTTAACAATACATACTATATAATATTTGATAGCCTGGTGTTTTCAGTCAGCCAGTTTCAATTCAAAGGTATCCCTCGGGCTGCCTTGTAGTAGAAGCGAGCGGAAATCTCTTAAGAGGTGTATTATTACCGAATCTCCAATCATGTACATATATAGTGTACTCGGGGAGCAATCAACTGAAATGATTTTATATGGTCTGAAAGCATTAGTCAATAGTCCTGAAAGGTACTGTGAGAATTTCAAACATACGTCTGCAACTGCGGAACGGATATCAGTTGCGTTAAAGTTAAAGCGTGAAGCCCAATATCTTAGGGTAAATTAGTAGCGCAAACTAGATTACTCATTTATGAAACTGCTGTATTACAAAACACATCAGCTTACATCAAAAGAACAACCTGAATTACTTGTGAAGCGCTGATTATTATAAGTACGTAAGTGCAGCCATTATGTGCCTTTCCGTTCACAGAAAATATGGTTTACAGCATATTTGTTGACCTTCTGAATATTACGTTTCAGGTGACAAGGTCTTTGATAATAGTGTATGAGAGAATACACAATCAATTATAGGAAATCCGTTACAATTGTGGTTCAAACTCTGCAAACATTGTCCACATGCGCATCGTTGTCTCACCTTGCTTAGAATGATTTCCGGTGCCAGATATTCCGGAGTGCCACACAGCGTCCATGTTCGCCCCTTGATCCGCTTAGCAAATCCAAAATCGGTAACCTGTAACAGTAAAACTAATAAAATTTGGCGCCAGACGTGAGATATGACCAAAGTGGCTGCAAGATATCGTGTGCATTCTTGATGGAATTCAGCAAACAAAGGCTTCCACACATGATTCCGTGCATGGAATCGTTGAGAACAATCCAAGAACTGAGATGTCATTTTGTATTGAAGAAACACCTAATGGTATAAACTGTTGTTGACTGTTTGACATAATTTTATCTATCGAAGATTTGACAACCAGTGAGTGTTTGCGGTAACTTCTCTGAGAACTGGAGCCATAAACAAATGTTCCTCAAAAAATATGTGGTCACAGTGTCTTTATGGCAAAGTCGCACATTTACACCAGAATGTTCTTCGGTGGTCCGGCAAAAGAGTAGTAAATATTTTGTGTAATTTTGTCAACGACATCTGTTTCTTCGAAACTCAGTTTGCCAGCCACAACCTCTCCGGCAATTCACAACACTGCCAATTCATCCGTAGAATAATCCTCTGCCGTACGCATTCCTTATGCCCTTAACTGTGCTCTTTACTTCGTTATGATTCTTTATAGACCGAACGCTAGGTTATTATAAGTGACGTATTGCCGCTTATTGTCCACCGACTTGCACGTTAGCTAAGTGTACAGGACAATTTAGGGGTCACCACAGTGAAAGGAACTCACCGAATTTAAGCCTCAAGTATTTCATATAAATTTGAGTGGTCTGACTCAAAAAGTACCTAAATGGGAGCTGAGTAGCGCGGTTGCGACCCATCATATTAGATTCATTCAGACAATCAAAATGCGCCTTTACCGCTTGCCAACAAGGGTGAAGCTTGTGATAAAATTTAAATTATACAACTTATACCCCAAAATAATTGTTATATAATGTTTAGTCTAGTTAGACGCAAACCAATTGTCGAGATAAATAAAGTTTCTGTCTAAGCATATAGGAAGTAATTGGGTCAGCAAGGACGGATTTGGAAACTTGCAAGAAAGATAGATATTTTGAATACTATCAAACTAGTGACTTAAATAGGCTCATTGTATCGCCACAAAAGTGACATCGCTTATACCGCTAACAAGGCATCTACTGCAATCAAGTGTAACCAAACGAATTCTGTTGCAATTTGCGATCACTGCGCAAGCATTAACTGCCGTAGACTACCAAATATCAAACGAACACGAATTCTTTAATGCAATTTCATTTCGTAATGGTTCATTATGAAGAAGATCGGAATAATTTTACTGTTAGTCTTGAAATTCCCCTTGTGGTTACAAGCGGAATGTTTCCGTTGTTTTCCTAACGTTCGATGGGTAAATACTACTAAGTTTAGCACTATGGGGATCAAAAGCAAATAATCCTACGGTCTGTAATACATCATAAGTAAACCCGAATATATTTTTAATGGTATATTGATGGTTAGTTGCACATATACTCATGTTAAGCCGCGATATATTCCACCAGCTTAAGTGCTTTCATTTACGTTATGTTTGGCATCATTGATATTCTGCGCAATATTGATTTATATTTTATTTACTTGTTTGAACTCGTACTAAATTTTGAAAAGTGGCGTCAATTTTTATCAAAATTACCCTCCAATTGCATGTATAAATGCAGTAGGCTAATTGTAACCGATAGCAGATCGGCAGCTGGTCATGTGAGACAGGTAGTTATTTGTTATTATTATAATGTCGCAATTAAGAAACAAGATTTCAGGTTTTCCTGGCCACTGGTCAGACATATATTTTAAGTGCACGGTGTTTCGACTTTAACGCAAAAGGGTTAATGTTCCATCACCTTTGCGCCAAAATTGCAACCTCTTGCAATTAACTAGTATGTTAATCGGTTGTTCACTAATCAATCTGAAAAAATCAAATTATCGGTTTTAAGCATATTTCAAGATAGAGACATATCCAATCAATGCTGCTTCCCCTCTCCAATTTATATTGATCATTGACAGCTGAGATTTACTCCTCTGAGCACGCGGGAATTGCTATTAAATAATTAATTTATCACCGGTCTCCCATGTTGGATATCAAAGTAATCTCCTTTAAAATACATCAAGCCTATTGATACTTCTATTTTACCCTGCAAGCTATTTAGAGAAAATGGCAACTGCTTATTGACCGGATGTGTAAGGAATTGAAGTTTCTTTATGATCAATAAAATAAATCGACTAACTTAAGCTCGTGACAAACTTGAACAGAATGTAACCCACTAGTCTGTATGTACCAATGAACAGACTGCATGACATTGAACACAAATGGTCATTCGGAAATGGCACCCGTCCGTGTGTATGTATGAAGAACAATTTGTGGCCGTTTCCAGCCCACAGGCACGTGTGTAAAAGTATTTGGGCTGATAGCGTAATTAGAACATTAGTAATGGAAGTGGAGCCACACAAATCGACGGTTAGTCTTCACTGAAGGACTGTTGACTGAATTTTTATCTTTTCATTTTGTATATACTTTGAAATGACCAAAAGTTCAAAACGAGTAATTAGTATGTATCTCAAATGAAATATTGTCCCATGGTAGACAGCAAAATCGATTAAAATCAGTTAAATGGACCCCAACGATGCAATGCTCGTTTTGTATTTTCGACTAGACCAAAGCATATTTTTCCGCGTGAGTACATTGACTGTTAAGTAAACATTGCCAGACGACTTTTGCACACAAATATAAGTTTAAAAACATGTACGCACCAGCAGCGCAAATGGATTCATGCAAATCTAAGAAATTTTGCTGCTGGAAGTCTGGAAATATAAACAATCAATTGTTGGTGTACGCTGCACACAGTGATACGCGTGTTACCCACTATTTGTTAGACTGAGTTCGATTGAGAATTAATCTCTTCCGTATGCATTGTTAGGGTACAAACCTATCAATATTTATCTCCTCTTGTCCGGTCCAGAATATTCACTTTTGCTTCATGTCGCAAATAATTATATAATTTAGTTGGCTGTTGAATACTTGTTTCATTTAATTAACTGGTTTCGCAGTAACATATTGATCGTTTTCGTTTACTGGTTTGTAACTATCAAGCGGGAAGTGCTGTGCGTATAACTCAGTCAAATATTACAATTAAGTCTCGTTTATTTAATGGCGCAAGCGGAGTCATTTTACGGTTTCAACTCTATACATGAGGCCGTTTCTGCACCTATGTGGAACAGGGCTCCGATTAAATTTAGTAGAACTTAATACTGTATTTAGAAATTATGGCAAAATTGAGTAACGATAGTTAAATTTCTGCCGTAGCATTTCATTAGATAACATTTCTGGAAGTTGTTTGCAGTCAAACTTAGTCACATAACTACCACACATCCACGACAAAAACATTGCAACCTGACTGGTAAATGCTTGTTGCTATAAAAATACGGTGTAACTGATAAAGCTGGGAATGGTGAGTTTCTTGAACTGATTAGCAACCACTTCTGTACGAAATATTTCATCAGTCTACCATCATTATGGACGCTCTATTAATACCCTGTACTACTGATCGTATTTATGCTATAATACAGTACCGATCACATTGATAGATACTTAACTGACCACATTTCTATCAAAGTTACAGCACACTTACACGGGTAGCGAATATTGTTACCATTGTCATGCGGAACTATGTGACTTTTATTCGGTGACCGAGCTTTGGTGAACGTGCCTGAAGGGTAGCACCCAACAGTGCAGCAGTTGCGAGCTTAGCATTAGTTCCATCCTCGGATGAAATCGACTTCAATTCACAATGGTACTAAGTGTCCAGAAACTATGACTTACTGAACGTTCTGTAAAGCAAATTGTTCATCGCAACTTATTGACCTAATTGTGTTATCGTGTACCATAAAGGTTGAAAATGGATGGATACATGCCCTATGTCCCCCCACATGGCTTCCACATCCATGCTAGTCTGTATGTGAGGTGCACAATTCTAAAACTATCCGAATGCATTTTAAAGATTTAGCTAAGAGGCGGGTGTACATGATTACATTGCTAGCGTCTGGAGGCGTCCTGATTTACGGGCGTATGAAGGATTGCAGACAGAACAAAGTGCAGAGTGTTTTCCTTTATCTTGGAGATTTTGACAACCATATTCCAAATCATATGCCGCGGAAAGACCCTGGCGACAGTCCGAAATATCAAGTGATCCAGACATGAATGCTCCTCAGTCAGGCATTAGTGAAACGCGACTGTATTTGTATACGTGCTGTGTCTTATTTTCAAAGTAATAAATCAACCTAGGTGATCTTGTAAGGGTGAAGAGAAGACCAGGTTTTACCACTGCTTAAAGCCCATGAATTAGTTAAGAACCACAAGAATCTTGATGTTTTACATAAAATATTACGGCAAAACATCACGGGATATTTTGTGATACCGTAAAGGTTTAGTGGGCAACGTCAGGAGAGATGACACGTCGGTTAAAACGTTCAATGAAAACAAAACGCGTCCTTACTCAAGAATAACCCCGCAGAGGTTTAGAGGAAAAATACTGCTTTCTTAACGAGACTGGATGTTTCAAAACACAGCCATGATAGTTAGGTGATCTCAGATTAATATGGTCCTTTTGCGGGTTGTAAACCTTCAGCGCGTTCTTGTGGTGCGATATATTCGTTTGATAAATATTTGACCAACTTCAAATTGGTTTTTCTCTATTTTGCCCAACAAAGTGACCTCAATATTTATATCTGACTAACTGTGACTTACACACTTCTCAGAAAAAAATTATTGCGGAACAAAACCTGTTTAGATTAATTAGCAAAATTGTAAATGTTATCATTAGCTTGCACAAAGTTTTGCTAATTCCAATAAATTACGACGGTACTAGTAGACGAAAACAGCACGACGAAGTTATGCATAAGGTTTATTACACCCTCTCACGCCACTGGGACTTAATTACCCCTGAATTATGAGACCGAACTAAAGGCAGAGCGCAAAGGATAGTTAAAAATCCAGTGGCATACAGACATTGAGTACGATTATTATATTGTAATAAGTTCAGTCCTGCTAAAATTAACATGTATGAAAATCTAGTTATGTACCCCTTAATTACTATCGACGTAGGTTAAATAATGCAGAAAATATTACTTAGAAAAATACGAGGACGACTTTTACTAATGCTTAGATTTTTATATGACAAATGGTAATGAAACAAGCTCTGAATACCGCGTTTTCATTTTTAAATAAATTATAACCCAACAATTGGTCTGCAGACATCACGTTTGCAGATGAGCTACTGCCTGAATTTATATATCCATCACAATGCAGCTTTTCTAAACTTTAGCTGTGAGCAGTACTTTTCACTTGGTAGCGCATATTATTAGGTACAAGAATATTCTGCATTTCCTAAAGTGCATCATTTGGTAGGGAAACCTGAAAGAATGCGAATGATATTCGCAACATTTAGATATTGTGAGGCGCAGAATTTACAGGACTGAGCTATTGAAACCGCCGACTTCATGGTAAGCACAATGACAAGACCTGAATGCACAGTCAGAGATTAAGCGCATAGACTGAGATTTTCATTCGATTGCTGTGATTAATATACTTTAGGACTATTTCTATGTACCTTTCAAATAACTGGGATCGCCATTTCGACAGAAACGTTTAACCAGTAATTTTCGTCTTTTTAGCAGCTTTGCACGCGAATGTCGCGGTATATTTAGTACAGGGGGGTTTTCAAGATTGCTGAGTTAACTCTATCTAACGGTGAGCGACATTTCACTTAATAAAAAGTTAACACGAGAGTTGCAAATGCAGAATTAGGCTGGAGGTGAAGCCACTTTACGTTAGGTACGTTTTAATTTCAAAATCACAAAGACCTAGGCAAACTAAGACATGATGGCTGGCATAGTAAGCTCATTATTCGAATTAATTAGCGAGGATTTTCACATACAAGCGGGCGGAATGCCTCCATCATCAACTTTAAGGTGGCCGCCATAGATTTTCTGCTTGTGCCACCTTACCATTGAAAGATCTGTATCTGAACTGTTGACTTGAATGTACGATAGACACAAATTCAGATTATTCTACATAATTCTGGATCTTTCTCGATACTTTACATGACAACTCCGCCTAGCACACCCTACTGTTCCATTAGGTGAAATTTTTAAGTGCAGTGAACTAATGTATACTTCTATAAATGACAGAGAAAGATAACAGCTACAACAAAATACAACTGATTTATAATAATCAGTTGTATGATGTTATGAATCAGTCGTGAAAGAACCTTGCATAGTTTCTGCTTAAATTAATTTATGATTGGTTGCTATCCATTATTCGTAACTAACAGTGTGTTACATACTGACTACTAATCTAGATTCACCAACACTAGACTTTTGCGAGCTGAAATTAACCGAATAGCAGATTAACACATCTGTAATTAAACAAATATGTGCTAAATGTTTACCATTTATTGAATTACTGTTTTCCAAATCGAGTACAAATGTACTTCATACTATATAAGCAAATCCACAGAATCGCAACATGGATGAATTGCGTGGTTACGCTAATTCACATGCATCCGTATTGCCTACACTCTACGATGATCTGTGGATCACCAAAAGCTTGTTGTCCGGATGTCTGCTAGGAAAATTGCTTGATTAAAATGGTGTGCATAAATAGGGACTCACTTTTAGGTATCCCGTACCATCAATGAGCAGGTTTTCTGGTTTAAGGTCCCGATAAACCAGGTCTAATGCGTGCAGATACTCAAAGGCTAGAACCACCTGACTGGCGTAAAATTTCGCATCATCCTCGCTACAAACGAAAGCAATTTATACAGTTTACAGTTTACGCAAAAATATTTGGAGTGCGGTTTATTTCAACTGATAAAACCAAAACATCAGCTTTCGATGAAATCGCTTTTGTACGTTGACTCTTGGTCTTCACATTCTTCAACCTCAAGTGGTCGGTTTAGCTATGAATGGATAATTTGCATCCGTCAACGCAGTGCATTACTGAAGGAACATGCGTGGAACCGTACACCACCCAAATGATATAAGGAGTTAATCTGAATAATTTGATTCAGGTAGCCATAGTATGATAGCTTTAAGGAGACAACTTAGAAATATGTAAATTGAACAATCAGTGGTCGTTCCTTTTTTGGATCAACTGCAAACTTTACATGTATAAAGAAACGGTTCGTGGTTTGGGATTGCTCTCAAAATTTGTGGACATTTCTTTTAATATTATCATGCATTTGGTTGCTTAGAAACATAAAAGCTGACATTTTCTTAGACTAGGGATTGGTGGGCTAACATAATCGTGTTACTTGAATTTGCGTTTTGCCTGAACCTTCTCAGCTAGAATATTTGGCGTTCTGGTGATAATAATGGTTGCTTGCTTTTACTGGTCTCCAAAGTTCGCGAGTCATTTCGCGCAACGAAATTTGCAAACTCCATTGCCAAACTGTTTTACAAACTGCAATATCTTAACACATTAGAATGGTGTGTCGGCAGTGCATTAGATGGAGTCCAACTGTGGGTGGAACAACATATACCAGCTAAATTTCCGCCAAGCATGCTATACGCTTTGCTCCAGCTAGTAGCCACTTGGTTTTGCGGTGTAAACAAATTTAGTTTAGCAACCAACGTAAGTGGATTTCTCAAGGTTGTCATAGATCACTTGTAGTTCATCCATGTGGCCACGATGGTCTTTAGTGTGCAATCCTGAAATTCTTAGCCTAGGTTGGTAATACTAAGGGAATGAGCAAATAACTTTCCAGACTTTCCGTTAATTGGTTGTCCTTTTCTTATCAAGAGTGACCTTATGTCGTTTGCTCCAGGTAGGACACTTCAAGTGCTGCCAAGTACCACCAAGTGGAAAAGCAGGTAAATCTCTCTATGTAATCGGTTGAACGATTGGATTACGTTTTAATTAAATCCCCCTAGAAAGCTTCGAACAACCAGAGAATATTGGGCTGCCAACCGTCATTT
This sequence comes from Dicrocoelium dendriticum, assembly GCA_944474145.2. Lineage (NCBI taxonomy): Eukaryota > Metazoa > Platyhelminthes > Trematoda > Plagiorchiida > Dicrocoeliidae > Dicrocoelium > Dicrocoelium dendriticum. The sequence goes on from CALYDF020001175.1 coordinate 106,451, forward strand.
TCTGCGTTTCGGCTAGCATTTCCTCGTATTAAAAATTAGCAAGATTCTGTTTGCGCAGTCGTATACACCGTGCAGTCGTAGATGTTATGAACGGTAAACTCTGGAAGATTATATAAATAGATTTACGATGTTCACTTTTGCAGCAAAGAACTAAACAACCATATTAACAAACCATGCCACGCGGGAAATATCTATTCTCGGCTGATCGTTGACGTTAAGCGTAATAGGACTTGTATGGTGTTTGCATCTGTGACCCGGTCGGAATACCTTATGTTGGAGCTGTGAATTTCTACAGGTAGCCGAAGGGATAAACCGTACATCTCGTACCACTGGGGTAAATGCTTCGAATCCGCGAAGTTGTAGTGGACCTCGTGGTATGCACAACCTAGGCGCGACTGGTGGCAGTCACCTGCAGCAAGTGTCAGTGCAGTATTCTGGCTTATGCTTAGGCCACTTTTTGTTCATTTGCGCAGGTCTATAATAATGTGTCCAATCGTCAATCGTTTCCATCGGTTCAGCCAAAACATTTAAAACAATTTTAATTGAACAACCGGGAAATATGTTGTAGCAGAACGCAAGTAGAGAATTCGTATTTTTTACATTCATTTATTGTAAACAGCAGCGCGATTATTCAGCAGGCCAAAATTTTATTTGGGTGATAGATAGCGAAGATTCTGTAGTAATACAAGTACTAAGAGCCCTTCCCAAGCTTTAGGCGCCGAACTAGAACTCGAAGGTTTTGGTTGTAAACATTTTAACGCTTAAATAAAAAGTTATTCTTCTACCCTCAGTTTTAACGTATTGTGGCATTAGCGCAAGTCTTAGCTAAAAATACTTGTCACATGTACTTAATATTGTTATAGCACAAGTATATTCAAAAATCATGGGTTTTGGCTTAACATATTCGTTTACTTATATAGAACAAGACGATATTGTTTGCTAATGTAAATCCTGTGACATCGTTTAGAACGTTGTCAGTTTCCACAAGCAAAGGCTAATGCGAGATACCTTTGCAACCTCTACTCAAAGTAAACATAAAATACATCTATATGTGTCTGGTTAGGTTATTAAAATACACAAGTTAAGCGATTCATGCAACATTTAGGCTTAGTTGTCCCTCAGTCTACGTTTTCTTTCAGTTGCATCAAATGGGTACATTTAGACCCTGGTCCACATGAAAAGCAAACACTCGTTTATCAAAGGACAATCGGCAATAGGTGATGTATTTTAGTGGAATCATTGTGCATGATTTGCACTTGTTGTTATACGGTAGCTATGGATCTGGTGCTCGATGAGAATAGGCGAAATAACTGCTTGGTATGGGAGTTGTATCGGAACTCATTTCCAGTCGGAAATGTAATAAGAATAACGAAAAATGTGAAGACCAGCTTTTTCATTTTGCCTTCAACAGCTACAGCTTTTTTGTCAGTGAAAATTAATGACCCGGCTCTTAAAATTAGCTGCGTACGAGACTTGGAAACAGTCATTGCGGGCAAGTTTTATCGAATATCCTTCAGATAAGATTTGGCTCTTAAGGCTGCAAAACCCACTATCATGGATATCATAAATTTCAGAGACGTGGCACGATCAGATGGACAACACGGCATGAGCATCAAAGGTTTAAGAAAGCTCGTCACCTGGGCCTAGATTCATAGGGGAAATTCTTGACATCGGGCACAGATTCCAAAGATTCGACCTGCGTCTAAAGGACCTACGAGAAATTCTTCAATATTTCAGCATAATTGGCTGCCTAATATAGATTACGCTGCTTCATACGGCATCCTGCAGCGGAGAGTAGTGGCAGTTTTCAAACTAATGCTAATCACAGGATCACCGTAGCTGGGAAAACAATAACAATTTGCAAACTATTTTAAACATATTCAAAGAGAAAACCATAGGAGACTTTACATTTATTAAGCAACTACTTGAAATTGTGTTTGCCTCTGATCAGCTTCCGTCGCGGTGCTTTTATATGCACATCAGATTTGTGTGGTGTATTGATTATTTCCTTCTCATATAGAAGAAACATTAGAAACCGAAGATAACATTTTGTCTGTTAAATTTTAGTTTGGACTCTAACATTTTTAGTTACTATGGAGTTATATTTTTTGTTTTATTAATAAATATTTCAACACATATAACTGTGATACCATCCCTCTTTTTCAGTGTTAGTGGCTATGCACAATAGATGGCTTAAAATCATCGTGTGGATTTTTGACCTTTGCCCTATTACAAGTGGATGTTTGCACTGCTATGTGCTATACAAACATAGGTCGAGAGTCTCGTCACTGCCAGATAATGAATGAAGCGTAATTCGATATCCTATGCAAGCTATTTTGCTTCATCGGATGAACAATCGAAAAACAGGATAAAAGAAAAAAACAAGTTGCTTACTAAGATTTCCAATGGCATTGGTGGATACTAACTGAATTAATTAACGAACAATATTTAGCCAACCGTTCTTATTCAGCTCCACTTGACCAGTGGTCACAGATACTAATGAGATTGATGCTCGATTACATGAATGGACCAATTTCCTTTAAATCTAACATGGGGACCGAATCCGTGAGAACACAATCATCACCAATTTCGTGCAGCTTGGTCGATCTTGATACGTTGTTTAAATCGTAAGTCGAAAATGCGAAAATTCCGGTGACATCCGCCATGCTGATCATTCGTAGAACACGTATTTTAATGATTATATATTATGGTGCATACTGACAGCCGCAGTGAACCAACTGCACTTAGCACGAAAATGCATGTCGCTCAATGTGTTTCTCAATAGCCGAGTCACATGTGCACTTAACCGGCACACCTGCACATCATATTACGTTGTGCGAACAATCATGAAGCTTACCTGAACTTTCCAACTCTTCGAAGATAGGAGAACATTTCACCACCACTGACAAAGTCCAGCACCATGTACAAGTTGGTGTTGTCCTGTTAAGGGGTCAAAATTAAGCGCGTCAGGAATTGGACATTTCAAGCATTGTAACGGTTTGAATGAAGCGGAAATGAAAAACTCCGGCAAGTTATTACGGTTATGGATTTTACTGAGAACTGAATAGAAAGGTGTGTAAAAATGTGAGATGCGCAAAGGATGGCGCAAATTGTCATCATTGGTAAGGCTGAGTGAAGAGTGGCATGAAATCAGTTAGGTTCCGATCCACTCCCAAAATCAATTTTGCACCAGAAAATCCTAGTGCAATAAATTACGTTGTAATCTGAACCTTCAGTTAAGGAGTAACTTGTTAACCTGATTAAATTAAAAGTAAAAGCGGATGTATTCACCTCAAAAATTGGAATGGGAGGAAAAGTATTTCCCCCGCATATTGTCAAAAACGGCAGTGGCTATAAATTTGCTACCTTAAGCCCAAAAGCACCTTTATGTGAAGCCTTTGATAAGCGCAGCCATTACAGCTCCAGTCCTGTCAAAAATAAGTGAATATGAGCAATTTGCATAAAAATATCGTTAGAAATTATTAGGGAGCTAACTCACCAGTGACACGTCACTGACATTGGAATATAGGTGATGCCATATCCCAGTTAGTTGGCAATTATGTAGCACAGCCAACGTCCCCCATGGCTCTGTGGCTTAAGCTGCTGGCTAGTTGGTATTTGCCTCTAGCTGTCCTGCGTTCCATCCATATTAGGCGACCGATGAAATACGCACAACTGACAAGCCCCAAAAGGGCGAAGCGTGTCTGGTGCTTTTTCGAACTAGGCTGTAATCTGTAGCTTGTGAACTCTCGCAATAGATACCTTGCCAAAATCAAGCGCTCAATGCAAAAAGCACAAAAGAAGGAAGCATTCTAAATGTATTGCTAAATCAGTAGAATTTTCAATTAATATGTTTATTCGAAGCTTGTTAGTGCTTCTTAAATGCAGTATACTTGAGGTATAGAAAACCTTGTTAGATGACCGCGGCATGTCCCATATGCATTCCGCGAATGCATTAGTATGCAAATCCAGTTATGTGTGGTCCTTTGAAATGTCCATAATAGGGATGTCATGAGGTAAACTTCTCCAATTCATCACGCAAATATTAGACCAAACTGTATCCGCTAATCCTGACAAAATGGAGTTCTAATATGACAGGATTCATACAGCAGGGTTCGAAAAACTAAGTCACGCTATGTTGTACAGTTCTATCAGTGATACATTCAACGACGCCACAACAATTGACGTTTCAATCTAAGTTACCCCTCGTTCTGAGTTCGTGTACAGGTGAAAGCAGGTAGGTCATATATAGTACATAACCTCCCATTCTCCTGATATTCCTCCAGGATTAATCTGGCAAGAAAACTAATCAAACGTACGTAAAATTCTTACGGCATGCAAAATAGAACCGTAAATACTGTTTTTGAATCTCAACTAAAAAAGACCACTAATTTCGGTACCTAAACCTAGCTACAAAACTTTCAATTGGATGATAAAATATTGAGAAAAGTGTTCCGCCTGTGTTCTCACATGAAGCTTATGGAATTCCTTTGTGTAGGCTATGACGTATTAAGGCGCATTTCCGCGTTACTTTCACAACGCGCGTACATACTGTATTTGGGAGCAAATTTTCGTCTAAGCAAACTTATTTCAGCCTTACTTCAGGTTCAGCTGGTCCGCTGTTACATCTATTCTTAAATGTATGCGGAAAAACACAATGAGGAGGGTCTCATTAGCTTAAATTTGCAAGGTGACTGCTTACATTGATCATGGAATGCAGATATGTAAAATCAGTTTTGTTCTACGGTCAGTTGCAACTGCATGCTTACGTTAACCGATTGCAGTAGGATATCCTTTGGCAGTACGCTTCTTAATAGTTTGGAATATAAAACGAATATTTAGCAAAACTGGCTGGAAGGCGTTTCTCTAGATTTAATTGACAAGGTCAATCACAAATTAGTGTTCTTGATTCTTGTGACGTTATACTGATTGCAAGTTATTTGATCAACATGCCCTCTATCTCCGATTGTTCTGTTTTACTTACCCCCGCAATGGGCACGTCCACTTGCTTCGCTGCACTGCTTCAAACAAAACGGGCCCTAATCACGTGATCCTTATTAAATTTAATTAGTTGTATGAAATGTCCTAGTTTGGCGTGTTAATTTTCAGTCAGCATGGATCGATATTTTAGTTAAATGAACAATGGAAAATGGTAAATAACGGGTAAAAAAGCAGGTGCTTGACATGTCCCGTAGGGTGGCTAAAGCGAGAAAAGATGTATCAAGGGA